>QEOT01123730.1:0-83823 GCA_003123785.1 Pterocarya stenoptera
TCTGCCTCTGCTCTGTCGCAAATTGGGAGAGGAGGAAAGGCAAGGGTTCTACTCCGTACGGATCGCCACGATACAGTAATATATATATGTGCAGCCTTTGTATTGGATCGCTCCAAAGTCTACTCTCTGTGTCTAAGGAAACGAAGATCGGTCTCGTTTGGATGGATAGGTGAGTTGAAATAAATTAAAATAGTTTATGAATGGTTAAAAATAAAATTTTTTAATATTATTGATTTTTTAAAATTAAAAAAATTAAATTATTTATTATATTTTATGTAAAATTTAAAAAAATTAAATTATTTATTATATTTTGTGTAAAATTTTAAAAAAATTATTTTAAAATTTAAAAAAATAAAAAAATAATTATATTTTATGTAAAAATTTTAAAAAATTTATAATAATGAAGATAAGATAAATATGTAACACGTGACGAATTTAATCGATAATCTCAAATGACGGGATTTCTTTCAAAAAGAAACAACATGAAATTTACTTTTATATATATAAAAAAAAAAGGAAATAACATGAAATTTCCGTCAAATAATTTCTGCAAGTTGTAAATAGATTCTCATATAAATTCTTATAAAGTGAATTTATCTTTAAAAAAATATAAAAAACTTATTTTTTATTATTAAATTTTATTTTTTTACAAATAACTTGTATAAAACTTATATATTTAAAACTTGCGCTAACATTATTTTTTTCTAATAATTTCAAGACAATGTATAGAATCTATTATAATTAAAAAAAAAATGTCAAATTTTTTTTTTTGTACAACCCATTATGATATGCATGAGCCTTAAGTTGACTCCTGCCAATCTTAAAGTCATTACACTGGCAATTCAGCAAACACCTTTCCTTCAGATATTCAACCCTTCCATTTGCATCCGAACTGAAAAACCAAAATTTGTCAAATGTCACAAACTTGTATTGATTAAAAAAAAATGGAGAAAGGAATTAAAGACTTATTAAAATATCAATTAATTATCATTCTCAAAATGACCAAACTCTTATTTCTACTGAGGAACTCATTCAAACAGAAGTATGTATTTAAATATTAATTTATAGTGAAAGAACCCATTTGAAGAGAAGCATATATATTGTATCCATAGTGCAAATTGTATTTTTTTTTTCTACCAATTTTTAAACCCCTTTAAATATTTTAAAGAAAAAAATTACAAACACATTAAAAAATATTTATTTAACCATTAAGTTTAAAAAGAAGAAGAAGAAGAAGAGGAGGAGAGAATCAGCAGCTTCTATGGGTGGGAGGGGCATTTTCCTTGTGACATATACGGAGAACCTTTGCACTTCTTGCTTCAGCAGAGTATTCACGTCCCATTTATCATAAAAATTTTTATAATTTAGTTAAAAAATACATTTCTTAAAATTTTTTCTTAAATTTTACTCATCTTTTAAAAACCTCATGCATATCATTCTCTATCATTTTTCTATTTTATTAAAATAATATTTCTTTATTTTTTATTTTTTACTTTTTCCTCTCACTTCCATTTACAAACTTAACTATTCAATATTTTTTCTTATATTTTGAACTATGATTCTAGTGAATATTTTAAACAAAAATTTAATTTAATTTTTTTTTGTGAATATGATAATATTAATTTTTTTAATATTTTCTTAATTAATTAAATTATTTTAAAAATTATTATTTAAAACTATAACAAATATGAGTATGAGAGAAATTGTAAATGATTGAAAGAAGAATTTCTTTTATGCATTATAATAAAATATTAATAAAAAATGGTTTATGGATGAATAGTGATTTTCTATATCTGGGAAACTACTGTTCATTCCCTAAATCTTTTTCTTGAAATAGGGATTGAGATGTAGAGAATATTTTAATTAAAACCCTAAAATAAACCTCATATAATAGCGAAAGTGGTGCTTTGGGGCATGGGATGTGGATGCTGTGTGTATAGATCTTTTTAAATTCTGTAAGACTATAACTACAAGTGCTTTGATTAATGTAGCCGAATAACAAGGGTTCCATAGGATCATATGTTGGATAATTCACGTGAGTATATATGACTGTATCTGGACAGACTGGATATGCGTATATGTATGTATATACTTCTTAAAAATATCAAATTTTTCCAATCAGTTTTGCTGGGTTTAGAGGTTGAACAATAGTTGATGATAGTTCTAACTCAAATTATCTCTAGCTCTCTCACTAATCGTCTCTCTTAGCGAGAAAAAGGGGAGTGCTAGGGTTCCATGATGGACTCTTTGGCTGAAGTTTTTGGGGGAGCAAGAACAATAGAGAGGGGGAGAGGGGAGACTGGAGGTGGAGTACATGGGAGGGAGATCAGAAGAGGGAAGCGAGAATGTTAGTGCTACATTTTAAAATTTATCAAATTTGAAACTGGTGTATATCTTAAGGATCAGAGATTCAGAATAATGGAATATATATGAATATTAAAAAAAAAAAAAAAAAAAACAGTTACGTCTTAGATGACATGAACATGGCAATTTCTTGTGATAAATTTGCCAGTCTTCTACCTTGACATTTCTTATCTAAGAACTTGACCTTAAAAAGGTGTAGTCCAATGTCAAAATAAGCCTTTTAGAATTCCACATCTGAAAAGCTCTGCTTTTGCAAACAGTTGCAAGCAACACTGGCCAGAATTTGAGATGATAATTGAGAACGAAAGTGAATTCACCACAGAAACGATTGAGGATAATGCCAGTACTAATTCATTGGTCTCTAAGGGCAAATTAAATAGATGTCGCGATGAAGTTGCTGTTGGACAATTTTGAGGTATTTAGTTGATGTTTACTTGTTTTGGTTCTAGTATTGATAACAAAACATTTTGAATGGGAATTTATTGTAATTTGGTTGTAAGTTGAGAGCAGGCCTATGGGCATTGTCAACTCATTATTGGTCATTTGTCCCTGCAGTCAAATCCACTTAAATTCTTCTTCCTTTATGCAATGGTGGATGAATCTTTATCTTTATTTTTTCTATTTTCTCCTCAAAATATCAGGTATTGCAGGAATGGTAGTGCAAAACCTCTATTGGCCATGTCAAGTGCCCGGCCATCAAAAGCTGACATTCCGAACTGCAAATACTGTGGTGGTACTCTGTATTTTGAGTTTCAGGTATGAACACATATGCATTGAAAATTCATTGTATTTCTTAGACAAAAACCTTTCATCGATGTCATTATTATGTTGGTGGTTTAAGATATTACCTTAGCTGCTTTATTACTTTAGTGTGAAGAATGATGTTGACTCTAGTTGTGAAGCCTTTTGTGAGGGAAATCTTGCTTACAAAGAGGAATACACTAATTGGGTTCAACTCTCTTCACAATCTGGCTACTGTACCTTGATGGTTATTTGTATATTGACCGATTTCCACCCGTTTAGTTCTTCATAGTAGCTCTGTTCTTTTACTGAAAAGTTGAGAAGACAACAGTGTTCTTATTTACTCCGTCAATTCAAGCAATAAGACGATCATGTATATCTACATTTAAGTTTGTTCTGTATAAAAGGTGAGACTTTTCCAATCAAAATATTGGGAACTGTTTCGTGTGGATTCTGATCTTGATAGTCATGTTCATATGCTTTGGATAATCAACCCACCACCTATTTGTCATGTCGGCTTTTAATTCTCTCTTCTAGGCGGTGTCAGATATGACTGCTTGCAATCCTGAGGTTGTTGCATGCTCAACTTCAGTTTTTTTAGAACAAAATGTTGACAGATACACTCTTAATTCAGAGATTCTCTTCATTGATAAATTTCATTTCAAGATCAGGTTACGATAATCCAATTCTTATTACAAAAAAGAAGATAGGATATTGGAGTTAGATTATTGTAGTAAAGTCATTATCTTACAAAAGCTAGCACACATTAACGTAACCCAAGCAGAAAGTATAGAATTCGAAGTTTCATGGAGGAACGTCCCAGATCTCAATAAACCCAGGTTTATGAATCTCTTGCCTCTAATTCAAATAACTATATATATTCGAAGTGTGGATCTTTTACAAGCCAAGAGCACCAAGAGGTGTCTTCCCTTGTCCAGCCTCGAAGTAGAAAATTAGCATGGCTAGCATGGCAATCCTCGCATGCTTGATTTCAGCCAACTTCAGTCTCTCCAGCTTCTCCACGTCCGGAATGTAGACGCCGTCTTTGATCGTGCCGGCTAACCCCAATGGGTCGAAGAATTTGCCACCCGGGTAGCCTTGTTCCCCGGTGGAATTGGCGAAGTTCTCAGAAGTCTTCGACCAAGGTGTTGCCCATTCGACGGACTGCGAATCGGGGTTGAAGAAATCCACCCATCTTTTGCTCTCAACCCAGCCCATGAGGAGAAGCTGCGTGCCGAGGAGAGTCCCAAAGGAGAAGGGAGCAACTGCACCAGGGGCAGCTCCAGCCTCAAACCATGGGATACCGCTCCATGCCTGGCCGACAAAGATCCCGACAACAGCAGCCATTGCCCACCTCCCATGAATGAGCTCGGCCTCTCTGTACCATTTCAGAAATGCTGGGTCCTTTCCTAGTCCCAGTGGATCAAAACCATAGTCACCTGGGAGTCTGCAGTTAAGATTTTCATTAATCACATAACGTCAAAAGAGAAATACTTTATCTATACTTTTTAGTCTTACAAATTTACATGACTGTAAGATATATTTGCTGAAGGATGTCAGAAACAATGTGATAGTTAACATCCTAATCGACTTTGAATAAGGGATTCGTAAGAGGGAGAGGGGCTTACGAGCCATCGAGCCACTCGGGATCGACCAAGTTGCCACCACCTCTCACACCAGGAAGCCAAGACTTCTTTGGTTGAGCAGCAGCCACCACAATCAACTTTTTAGGCCCAACAGCGACACCCACCCTGGCTCCAACATCAACAGCAGACAACAACCTCTGCTGGCTTCTCTTTCCTCCACACAAGAAAGAAGATCCCAACCCATTTAGCACTGCACCAGAGGTAGCAGCCATCTCAATTAGTTCTGATCCCTTTCTCTAGAAACTGAACAGGGAACAGGTTGGTGGTGGTGGGAAATTAAAGTAGGTAGATGAATGAAGCTTAAGGTTCTCTAGCAAAAATGGGTATTTAGTTGGATGGTTTTATCAACTGTGAGAGGACAGGGAGGAGAATCTAAAAGAGGACTGTAGAGAAGCCACGTAGGATAATGAAATCTGGAGACGAAATCTAGGCTTACTTTGGTGGATAGATTTCGGACCAATGGGCGTTAGCTCTCCATCCGCATCCCCCGTATTGCCTCCAACCACGTGGACCATCTATTTTGGTCTTGTCTGATTCTGAGACATTACCATAACTCCGAATATTCGACAAACAACGATCTCACTGTTGGTTCTTGGCTGAGGTGGGGGAAAAAAAAGACACTTTCAGAATGAGATCGCCTATTCATTTTCGTCCATGTTAGGGTAACAACCTTGTCAATTAAATTAAGAGTAATGATTACAAGTATCATATAAATAAATTTCACATCGTACTTTTGTAAAATAATAAATCACAGTTATTGATATCGTATTTCGTAGGTCTGGGCGACTTGGTGTTGTCAGAGCTCGAGTCATAACTTGCACAGTGAAGAAGGGGGACCTTGAGGTCTATTGCACATCCGATGTTTAAGTTAGTTTTTATTTAAGAGATAAAGAGAAAATAATAATGAAAATGAGTGTAGAAGTTAACCCTTTTGTTGGTTGAGGGTCGTGTCTATTTATACTTGCCAACTTGGTCTTCATGGTAGTGGAGTGTTGCATTGTAGGAGATCGTATATTTATGCTGCCTATTCATCGAGCTATTCCTATGCCGTCTGCTCACCAAGCTACAAAGTATTTAGATTTGCTACTTGTAGCCTAAGCTTTGGGTTGCATTGAATGCAACATGCTTTATGCTCAGAATTCCTCCTATCTCATTAATGCGGCGTGTCTTCCTTTTCAAACTTTATCCTCTGCATTTGAATGCGGCGAACCTTCTTCCCTAAGTCTCTACTAGTTCATTAATGATCGGTGTGAACTGCCCTGAATATTCATGGGTTGCATTGAATGCAGCATTCATTCTTCCTTAAGCTTTTCATGTATCTTCTAACCATATTTCTAACGTGAACATGGCCCGACCCATATCTCATATCCAGGTTCTGACCCATATCTCATACCCAAGTTCCGACCCAAGTCTTCCCAATACGTTTGGCCCTGCTTAGATCCCATATCTGGGCTCTGACTTAGGCCTTACTTCTAGCCCTTCCCAAGGGATTTACTCCCTTCACAACACTGTAAAATGGTGTAAAAAATATTCACTTTTTAACCAATGACTTGTTTGAGACTATCTGTTTAAAACATATACCGAACGTTACTATTAAATTAAATATAACACAAAGTGCATCGTTAAAAGATCCTTTGACCCATAACTTGAATCCAAGCACACTATTCCACTATAAATAGTCTATTTCGAGCACAAACTTGCTCACCCTCACTGACGTGGCGGGACTTGTTTAAAAAAAAAATGTACTAGACTGTCGAAGAGAAGAAATCTCCTTGTTCGTTGTATCTCAAAAGATTGCTTACAAAATAAGCAAACACAAACCCAAGATATTCCATAGAGTACCAAGAAATCATACAACACTTCAGAATTGGAAAGACACAAGTGGTGATCGAGATCGAGAACATAGCGCCCTGTGTTTGGACACACGGAAGGCCAAGGAAAAGAAAAGAAATAGAATCTCAAATCATATATTTATTGATATCTCATTGCAAAATTTTCCAAATGAATTCAACTGGACCAGTAAGAAACCGTCTCAACCTTGACAAGAAATTTTATACTTTTGTGCGTCAATATAATCACAATTACAAAGCATCTCAACTTCTGAAAAATTTTGGTTAACTTGTTTCAATCTGTTTCCCCTTTCTCAGACATTTTTCTCAACAAGCAAACATTCAAAAGTTGTTAAGCCTCTGTTGGCTTGCTTAATAACTGAAATTACCCAAGTACTCCTGTATTTAGATCTCACACTTCACCACACAATCAACCAAATTGATTAGTTGTTTGATATATGACAATCTAATAAATAATCAAATATATAAAGTAATATAAGTGCTTAAGATCGATTTTGGTTATAAATGAAAACCTTTGAAGAACTTCTCAAAGGCAAAATCCTACTAGGCAGTCAAATCCAAGAAAATCAATCTTATTATTTAAAAATCAAATACAAATAATTCTCAATTATAAAACCTATGTAACTTGATTTTCTTACTTGACCAGACAAACGACCAGTTTGTCTTTTACCGCAGTAGCAGGCAAAATCTTTGGCAATTTTCAAACTATTGACTTCCCTCCTAGAACTCCAGTGGCTGAACTTGACCACTTCAACTCCGACACAAAGTAAGCACTCAATCAAAGAGAGAAAGAGAAACATCACTCAAGCTCTTGGATCTCTCTTCAATCTCCAAGTATTCTCAAAATAACTGATAAAAAAGATCCATCCTTTAGCCAAAAATCCTCAAATAAATAATCTACCCAGTATTTGATCTGTAGTAGAACTCTGTTGATGGACTGAGTCTGTTAGGAATTTCATGTGCAGTAGGAATCTGCTAACGGGTGGACTCTGTTGGAAATGAGTCTGCTGATGCATCTGTTGACACCTGGCGCCGAGTCTTCTCATCAGATATAGTTTACATTTAACTGGATAATTTCAGACTCCTTAATCTTTGAATACACACTCTCTTGACTTATCTAAACTTTTATCTAACAACCACTTAATTCAAATATTTTTAAATAAAGATAAAATATTTGCATTCATCCAAACTCAACAATATACCAACTTAAGCAAATCTCTATCTTTTTAGTCATTTAATCAAAGCCAACTACTTTTACATTTATAATAATTGTTGAAGTCATAATATATTTTGAAGTCATATCTTTTCCTCTCCCCCGTTTCCTCAGAAATCAAAGAGGCCTATAGTTATGTTGATGAAGACATTAGAAAAAATAGAAGGAAAGAAAAGAAAAAGAAGAGAAAACTCACCCCATGCATGCGAGAAGATGAGAGAGCTAATGTGGAAGATCCACCTAAATTTTACCAGAGAGAGAGAGAGAGAGAGAGAGAGAGACCTTTTTAACGGGAAGATCCAGTTGGGGCTTTGCCTAGGGTTAGGGTTCATAAATTGGAGAGGAGAATATGATAGAAAGGGATGGTTTGTTGCTACGGGAGGATGGAGAAGACTTGGATTTGGGTGGTTCCGGCTATGGGTTAGGGGTTTAGAAGACTTTGAGAAAAGAAGAGGAGACTGGGTTGTAGGGGAGCATCTCGTCGAGAAGAGAAACGAATTTCGCTATGCACCATTTCACTTACCATGGATATTAATGAATGGAACACACTGTTTCATCACCAAACAAGTTTCTAGCACCATTTTTCACTTCTTTTCATTCCTCTACGCACCGTTTCATTTTTTTTCATGGTTGCCAACTGGGTTTCATGCGGGTGCGCGAAAGTGCATGATTTTAGAGTAGATGATGAGTTGAGATGAGATGAAAATTCTTGAGAATTCTTGTGTCCCAAACCAACCCTAGACTTTTCCAACTCCAATTCCAAAATCAACATATATATTCTTTTTCTTTTTCATTTTTGAGAAGCAGCATCTATATTCTTAACCAACTTAAAAAAAAAAAAAAAAAAAAAAAAAAAAGTTAATCCTCACCCTTCCCACTTCACCATTCGATCTACTTTTCCTTGATGAAACTATCAACTAAGTCTCGTTTGGTTATATAAGTCATCTCATCTAATCTAATTTAATTATTATAATTTTTAAAAATTTATTTACAAAATTAATAAATAATTCAATTTTTTAAAAATATTTTCAAATAAAATAATATTAAAAAATTATATTATATAACAATATTTTATTTAACTTTAATCCTATCTGACATGTGATATGTATAACTAAATGAGACCGAAGTCTACACTGGTAGATGTGATCGAATCTGCCATTCCAAGAGACGCGTTCTTATTGCTTGCTTGGAATGTATTGTTTTGTGTATGGCTTCTTGTGATGCGCCATGAACAATTGAATCACTTCATGGTTGTACAAAATTATGAGAAGTTTTAGATCCCATATAAGCTATCATATTCCATTCTTTATATGTATAAAAAATTTTATATATAGTTATTTTTACGTACTATTTGTTTATTCTATTAATATGATTGGATACGTTACTTTTTTTTAATATAAAATAATTATTTTAACTAATCACATCAGTAATATAGCGAGTAAAGAATATACAAAAGTGATATACATATATATATCTTTTTTCTTTTTTTAAATTCTGAACTTTTTCTTGTAAATAAAGAATAGTAATATAGACAACTATTTTAACACCGGTCAAATTGATAGAGTAAAAAAATAAATAAATAAAAATCTGTCTTGAATTTCAAATTTCGAATGTGTCTTCGATTTCACATAGAGTTATAAAAAATGTTGTATATTTATCAATGCTCTAACTAAATTCATTTTGTAATTAGAAACCCACCAAGGAATTTAATTTTCAACATGAGTTTGGATACATATACTATTAAGATATCATGTTTCTTCATAAAATTTCTTTATATATAACTTAAGGCTTGTTTCGTTTTCACATATTATCTTATTTTGACTCATCTAATTATTATAATTTTTTTAAAATTTTAAATAAAATATAAAAAAATAATTTAGCTTTATTAAATTTTAAAACAAAAATATTATTAAAAAATTTATATTTTAATCATATTTTATTCAATTTTTAATTTTCATATCATTTTATCTCATATATGTAACCAACCTAAGAGCACAGCTAGATATATATACAGGAATATTATAAAAAATAAAACTTTAAATTAATATAATTTGACATGAGATGTTAAATATAATTTATAATAAATAAATAATTTATAATTCGATATAATACATCAAATTATATAAAAAATAAAATTTCGGTACTAATGATATATTTCTCTAACTTTGAACAACTCAAGAGCGCCAAAAGATTAATGACTCCCAAATCACCTGTCCAATTACTATTGGATACAGTTTTTTGTACACTCATAATAATTGACATTAAGAAGCGACGGAGTGTGGATGGCATAATTACGAGACCACGGGAGGGGATGGCATATTTTGTTTTAAAAATATACAAAAAAGGCTATTAAAAAAGAAAAAAGAAACCATCAAAACTATAAGGATTGCTGACCATTTTATTGGACACTTGGACCAATCATGACATGAAAAGAAGACATCGAAGTCTGGGTGGTCCACTATCTGGACATCACATATGGGATTCACTGGCTTACATGTGTCCCATGATAAAATTAGACTCCTTGAAAAGCGGCATGAATTTTTATGGCCGGTTTGGATATTTGAACTGGTTTAAAAAGATAAATAAATTGAAAATTCTCTCATTTGAGTAAGTTTAGATACAGATATATATTGTATAATTTTTGTGCATTTATTTTTTTAAAAAGTAAAAAAATATGGTATTAAAAAAATTAATTTTATTTATATAGATCTCATGCTTATTTTCTTTTCTTTCAAAAAAAAAAATATATATATATAAGATATTTACACACTATATAACTATAAATATAATTTATATTTATAAAAAAATTACTAAAACTTGTTCTCGAGATTATTTAAGGTTTTGTTTGTTTTATAAATGAGATAAGATGAGTTGAAATAAAAATTAAAAGTTTAATAAAATATTATTAGAATATATTTTTTTAATATTATTTTTATTTAAAAAATTTAAAAAATTATAATAATTAGACGAGAAGATATTAAATGAGATTGAAAAGTTTGGTAGGAGTGAAGTATGCCTAAATCAATTTATCTGTTCGATCTGCAACAAAAAAATTGTATTCCCATCTAAAAAGAATCCTTTGTTAGTGAAAAATTGTGGTCTTTCCACGCATCATTAGCCATTAATTAGGAAAGCTTTACGTCACTTTTGTTTAGACCTCCAAAATGTTTGTCATTTAACGTCACAATTGTAGTGAATTGTGTACGACTATTTTTGGACCACTTGACAGCCCATCGATTTATTTTGAACTCTTTTTCAAATTGGTGGGGGGCTTTTCAGACTTGGGAAGTTTCCATGTGTAAAAGTTTGATGGGAGTATGAATGTTGTTAAAAAGTTACTATGAAAATACTTTATTCTAAAATATCAAAGTCCTGAATTCATATCCGGCACAGCTTGCAGTCATAAATGGTGGACAGGTATACGCACCGGCACACGCATAAAAATCAGAAAGCTTTTCATTCCTACTTGACTACGGCAGCACGGCTTCCTTCGTATTGCCAAAGACTCCCCACATCATATTCCCACTTCCCTTATTAAACCCAACCCACCACAATCCCACATCCTCCAACTTCTCCCAATTCCTCCTCCAATATCGCTCACACGCTATTTTTCTCTCTCTAGTCTCTCTTCTCGTGAAAAGCGAAAATGGCAGCAAAGCTGGGCCTTTCTCTTGTTCTATGTGTGCTGGCCATCTGGGCAGTTGATTATGCCCATGGTGGTTCCTCAGACAACGCCCCAGCGCCGTCTGTGGACTGTTCCAGCCTGATCTTGAACATGGCTGAATGCTTGTCCTTTGTTTCCGAGGGTAGCACCGTAACCAAGCCGGAGGGAAATTGCTGTGCCGGCCTCAAGACAGTGATCAAGGCTGATGCTGACTGCCTCTGTGAGGCCTTCAAGAGCAGTGCTTCTCTAGGTGTGGTCCTGAATGTCACAAAGGCTATGTCCCTCCCCGCTGCTTGCAATGTCTCCGATTCCGCTGTCTCTAACTGCGCACGTTAGTGACTTTTATGATACCCCCACTTCTAGATTTCCTTTATTTTATTTTTTCTTTCTGAAATGTTCTGTGAAACATTTCGTGGGCGATTTATTTATCTTGGAAAATAAGTGCTTGATTATATTAGGACGACTTTATGTGTTTGGATTAGTGATTAATTTCTGGGTTTTGTTGTTTTGCAGTGTCTCCTGCTGCTGCTGCTGCTGCTCCTGGTATGCTTCGATCCTATTTTGACTGTCAACACTAATATATACTGTTTTTTTTGACATAAAGATACCTATGTAGCCTTGATGTTATGTGTATTGTTTCATTCTGATCTAAAGGGTGAATCCTATCTTAATGTTAAAAATAGATACACGGGAAAATTTTCGTTGTTAATCTGTGGTATTTTGATTCGGTATACCATCCATGGAGATCTCTCCAATGTTGATAGAGATACTATAACATCCGATGTTGTTTGTTCGAGGATTCCGAGCAATGTAAATCCCACATTTGTTATGACTCTCTCCTAATAGGGCCATCCATTTCTAGAACTGGAGAGAATCTCAGTCCATATCTAGATGTGTTTTAAGGATTCTGTTGGTAGCCTTGACATTGCTACGGCACCCTTTCTCTTCAATAAATGACCCGCCTTCGCAGCTATACCACAAAGATGTGGAAAAATGAATTATCAAACGGGTAAAATAGTTTTTCTGTTGTTTGGGAACTACCATCTGACATGCTGGAGATTTCTTTTTTAAACCTGAGGAATATTGAAGAGATGGTCCAATTGGTTTACAACCTTTGTCTCTGTCAATATATATATATATATATATCGTTTGTGGTTTCATCTCTCTCACCAAATGCTTCTCCTGTTTCAGTTGCTTCTCCTTCAGGGATGGATACAGGAGGGAATGAGATTCCACCAGCATCAGCACCAGCACCATCTTCAGGGAGCTCAGGTTCTTCAGTGCTCACTATTTCAGTTGGATCCCTACTTGTTGGCTTAGTGGTTGCATCATTTTCGAGTTTTTGAGCGAATGCCAGTGTCAATTTTTAGAACAGAGAAGATGATACGAGGGAAAAACTGTGTTTTTTCACCATCGAGGTTGTGTAGGAACAATAATTTGTCGTCCATTGGTGACTAAAGTAGGTAGAATTTATACTGTGGGTCCCTTGAGTTGAAACCTGTTTCAAGTTCTGGTTGTTTTCTTTATTATAATACTACTAGTATTTATTTATTTTATTCTCTTAGTGTTATTGCCATACAAATACACGTGAAAAACACAAGGTGACATCCTTGACGATGGGTAGCCTCCTCCCTCATTTTTGGGCTTGATTATTGGGTCAGAATTAGGCCCACGTAAACTCAAAAGTAAAACTTTTGACCGTAACAGCCGGTCTCACCATCAGGCTGCAAGCGAATCTTGTACGTTTCGAATTTGATTGTGAAAGTGTTTGAAACTATTTGTGAGTAGTAGTAAAAAAGTAATGAAAACGTAATAATAGAATATTAAATAGTAGTAAAAAGTAGGTAAAAAGTAGAATAAAATAAAAAATAATAGTGAGGTATTCTGAGAGTATTTGAGGTAATTGATGTACTCTCAGTACCCAAACGTACCAAGATGATCCGTGAATGGTAACAAGTATTGTAGTGAAATAGTAGTGAATAATTTGTGAATAGTAGTAAAATAGTCAAAAAAAATATCTTATAACGGTTATGTTCCCAATCAGATTGTTTGGCCAATTCTGACAACATATTCTCCTTTCAAAATAATGTCATTTATCATGATTTTAATCACCGTTTTTCCTATTTTGCTTCCAATGAGCTACTTAGTCAAATAAGTATATATTTAAAAACACTGAGCTATAATGAGAGATTATGGTCTAGATGCTATCTTTTTGAGTGAAACAAAAACCACTGTTGAGAATACTGAAGAGTTGGTAAAAAGGATAGGTTTTCACTTTTTTGAATATGACCCTCTAGATGGTAAACATGGAGGGCTTTTGTTTACATGGAGACCTGGTCTTCATTTTGATGTGATTAATATTTCTAACAATATTATAAATATTTTGATGTGCTATGGTGTAAATTCTTCTAGTTACTTGATGCCTCTTGTGTATGGGCCTAGTTACCGACAACTGAAAGAAAATTTTTGGAAAAATATTTCAAGCATTTCTAATTCCAATTTAGGGTCTTGGATAAGTATTGGAGATATGAATGACATGTGTTCCAATAACGAGAAAAGAGGGGGGCGCCCCTCCCATCCACAATTCAAAACAATCTTACTTAATTCATCCAAAATGAAGGTCTCATAGACTTGGGTTTCAGGGTTCTCCCTACACTTGGTCTAATAAATAGGAGGGGAAAGCTAACATCCGAGAGAAACTAAGATAGAGGGCTAGCGAATGCTCAATGAAGAATCCTTTTTCCCAATACCAAAATCACCCACCTTCCAGTAACCTCCTTTGATCACTACGCCCCTACACCAATGGTACTCTTGCAAATCTTCCCAAAACTTTCAAATTTGAAGACTTCTGGATCAGAGACCCAAGTTGCTTAACAATTGATGCTTGGAACTACCTTTGTTATTATGGATCCCCTTTCTTCATCCTTACCCAAAAGATCAAGGTGGTCAAAAATTTCATTAAGGACTGGAACTACAACCATTTTGGTCATATAAGGCACCTAATCAAAGTGCTCAATACAAAAATAGATATTGTTAAGTGTTTGGATCCCACAGATGATAACAAAGCAAGAGAGGAAGCTCTGTGCACAGCTCTCCATGAGTAGCTAAAAAAGAGAAGAATTATTGCAGAAACAAAAGTCACGTCAACAATGGCTCTTCTCGAATGATCTCAACACAAAGTATTTCCATGCTAGCACAGTAATCAGACGCTGCAGGAACTCTATTGATTTGTTAAAGGATCAAGAAGGTAATTGGAGATCGGGATGTACAGACATTGGAGAACTCTTTTTAAAGCACCTCAAAAAGATTTTTACATCAAGCAACTCACAATTTTCGTTACATCTCTCAAATCTCATTCCCCCTTATTATAGACCCCACCGACAATATTTCCCTCTATAGCATCCCAAAAGGGTCTGAAATAAAAGAGGCACTATTTTCTCTTGGGGCTCACATATCCCCAGGCCCGAATGGGATGACTGTAAATTTCTTTAAAACAAGTTGACAGATTATAAGCAAAGAAATCATAGCTACTGTGAAGTATTTCGTTCAACATGACCGCCTTCTGAAAGAGATGAATCACACTCACATTGCACTTGTCCCCAAGAATGAAGCTCCAACCAATGTGAGTAATTACAGGCCCATTAGCTTTTGAGATGTTACTTACAAAATTATTTCAAAAATTCTGGCCGGTAGACTTAAAAAAGTTCTCCACAAAATCATTTATTCTTTGCAAGCTGCTTTTGTCCCGGGTAGAATTATCCAAGAAAACTCCATTATTGCTCATGAAATCCTTCAAAAACAAGGGAAAAGTGGTAGCATTGCCATTAAAGTGGATGTGGAGAAACTTTTTGATAGAATAGAATGTGATTTTATTCTTTACGTTCAATATTGCCTTGGATTTAGCCAAAAGTGGATTCAAGTGATTAAAGAATGCATCACCACTCCCAAATACTCAATCCTCTACTCAATGGCTCTTTTTATGGTTTTTTCTCTCCCACTCGTGGGCTTAGGCAAGGAGACCCGCTATCTCTTTTCATTTTCATCACGGGTACAGAAATCTTATCGTGCTTACTCAACAAAACTGAAGCATCAAACCACCTTCACAGCATCAAAATAGCTCACTCTTCCCCCCACCCCCCAATCACACACCTCTTCTTCACTGATGATCTCATCCTCTTTGCAAAAGCAAACCCGCAAGAAGCGCATACCATCCAATCTACACTTTTTACTTACATGGCCTGGTCAAAACAAAGCATCAACAATAGCAAATCCACAGCCTTCATTAGCAAGAATACCCCCCTAAAACCACCTTGTCTCTTCTCAAGACTTTGCATCTGAAAAAAATTACCCGCCAAAACTTAACACCTTGGACTACCCCTCATGTTTTGAAAAAATAAAAATGAAGCCTTCAAAGCCATAAAAAACTGCATCACCTCCAAACTTGAAAGTTGGCAAACTAAACTCCTTTCCCAAGCTGCCAGAACCACGCTCATCACCTATGTGGCTTCAACCATCCTCTTATACAGTATGTCCTCTTTCCTCCTCTCAAAAAATCTTTGCAATATTTTGGACACCATGCTCATGAAATTTTGGTAGGGACACAAATTGGACAATGACAAGCATCTCTATTTGAAAAGCTGAGATTCAATTTGTCAACTTAAGCCTTTGGGAGGTCTAGGGATTCGAAAGCTGCATGCCCTAAACCATTCACTCCTCTCCGAACTCAGTTGGCAACTCTATGTTGGTTGCAACAAACTATGGGCCACAAACATTACTACTAAAAACATGAAAAATGATCCCTTTCTAGTTTCTAAAGTAAAACATTCGGATTTCTGGTTTTGAAAGGCTTTTCGGATTTCTGGTTTTGAAAGGCTTATGCAAAACAAAACCCGTCATCACTAAGGGAGCTTTCTTCATTGTCAAAAACGGTAGATCCATTAAAGCCTTCTCTGATATTTGGATCCTTTAGTCCTCCTCACCTATCCCTAACCTCAACCAAGATACTTCAAATCTAGTCTCTAGCTGTAACACCCCTCTCCTCACAGTTAATAAAAGAGAGTGCACGGAAGTATTTATTAAAACTTCTCAAAGCCTGTGCAATAAAAATCATAACTTAAAATCTTTGTACATGATCTAGGCCATTGTCACGCATCTCTAGACTAAGTCACATCCTGCAGCTCTATCGTCATAATTATCTTAACCTGGGATGGTTTAAAAATATAAAAATAAATTAAAATGAGTCGATAACTCAGTAAGAAACTCATCATAATTTAAATATACTTAACACAATATTTTTCATAAAATATTCAATGCTAAGAACTTAAAATCATGATTGATCATACTAATACTTATACTATGTATGATTGATTTATTTGAATTAACTGATTGATCTGACTTATCTGGATGGCTAAAACACTTAATTCTGTATGCAAGATTGTACACTAACTTCCTCTGTTGCAGCAAAGAAAGAAAACTATGTAGTCCTTTGGCGTACTATGGTGGACCATGCTTGAGTCTGTGGCTTGCACGCCTACCCTGAAACTGCATTGGTATTATGTATCTGAATGGACATCTGATTAACTGTTATGAGCTTATCTTATACTTAATCTTATGAAAGTTTACGTGTCTTATGCAACGTAAGATGCATGAGATGCATAATATATAGATAACTATAATATGTGGAATGAAATATGATGAATGACGTGCTTGCAAATATAATGACATGCGTGGTACGTAAATATTGGGTTCGAAAGAATTGGCTTTAATAATGATATATATAACTAGCTAACGTATGTTTATCCTAATTTATGATCAAGCTACTTACATTGTAGTGTTGTTTCCTAAAACACATGGAAGGGAGATATTTATAGAGATATTTGGAAGAAGGTGACGACTAGTTTGAGTTTGACTCGGTTAAAGAATTTTAACGTGAATATGACTTGTAAAGTTATATCCCTGTTGGAATAGGATGCCAACGAGTTCGAGTTGGACTTAGTTACGATCATTCAAGAAGAGATTTTGAATTTAAAAATATGACCTAGTAGTTCATTTAATATAGGATTGGCAGTGACTGAGACTGCGTATGAGACTTCAATCAGTGATGATTTTAAATTAAAATAAATTTTCAATGTCTGATCTTTAAATTCTAAAATGAGTCTGACTTGTTCAATAAATAATAAATGAGATTTAACCTAGTTATTGGACCTAATTAAAAGTCCTAATCAACCTCAATAATTTATCGCTTGTGGGCTTATCCAATATGGGCCATTAAATACAATTTATGCCTAATAAAAATTATTAATATCTCGACTTTAGAATTATTGGGCCGGGTTGTTACACCAGCTTCATCCAAACTCATCCAAAGCAATGGGATAGACACAAAATCTTCCCATCCTTTGAGCCAAACATTGCAAATTCTAATCTCAACATTTATCTCCCCGCAAATGACAACAATGGTGAACTCATCTGGGCTTTATCCCCCTCAAGAAAGTTCTTTATCAAATTAGCTTATAACCTCATCTTCAACATATCAACTCCCCCCAAAACCCTGCTCAACCTGCAACCTAATAGAAAAAACTCTGGAAACTCAAACTACAAGCTCGCCTCAAACTTTTACTCTGAAAAAGCAACTAGAACTCCCTTTCCATAAAAAGCATTATAACCTCTTGCTTTCACTTTCCAACCATAATCGACACCTCTTGCTCACTTTGCCATACCATCCTTGACACCCTAGAGCATATCTTCCTCAACTGCCATTTATCTTGTGTTATTTGGCGCCAATCTCCATGACCACTCAACATAGAAAGAAACTTCCTCATCTCAACCCATACAAAACTGGGTTAACCTAATAATCTCCCCCAATCCAATTCTAAACCTATCTCCAGACCAAGTCCATCCATTCCAAATCTTTGCCTTCATAGCTATGGATCAAACTTGCAATTGGATGTTTGGCAACAAAGCCAATATAGGACAAACCATCATGTCCGCTTTAGAAATCTCAAATCTAGTCAATCACCTTTCCAAAGAACACACCATAGCTTAGCAACAAAAACCAAAGACCCCCCATCTTGCTAACTGGTCAGCCCCTCCATTTGTTTTCATGAAGTTCAATTACGATGCAACTATCCAGGAAAACTTCACCATAATTGCAGGCATGTGCATCAACTCTAGAGGAGAAATACTAGAGTCATGGGCAAAAAGCATCCAAGCATCTACTCCTCTCTATGGTGAAGCACAAGCAGCTTTGCTAGCTATCAAAGAAACTCTGGCACTCAAAGCTCAATTCGTCGACCTAGAAGGCAACTCACAACTAGTCCACAAAGCTACCAGTGACTACCTTGAAGATATAGATTGGTCTATCCAAAACATCATTGAGGATTGTCGACATCATCTCAGTCAGTTCACAGGCTAGAGATTTTTACATGTCCCCCAAAGTGCCAATCAAATGGCACATGAGCTTGCTCAAAGGGTTGCTAACTCACTCTGGTGTAACAGCATTACTCAAGATCCTGTCACACATGACTCTTTGTATTTGACCCACACTAGATTTGATCCCCCATAAATTTCTTTTGTACGATCTGTATTAACTCAGTATTGGGTACTCCTTTTATTCTATGATCTATATATATCTTGTTTGAGGAAAAA
This sequence comes from Pterocarya stenoptera, assembly GCA_003123785.1. Taxonomy (NCBI): domain Eukaryota; kingdom Viridiplantae; phylum Streptophyta; class Magnoliopsida; order Fagales; family Juglandaceae; genus Pterocarya; species Pterocarya stenoptera. Next base: position 19,123 of record QEOT01123730.1, read on the forward strand.
AAAAAGTATATATTTAAAAGAAAAATAGTGAGGTCGTCTAGTTTCACAGCAAGTTCCTTGAAGGATGTCCTTCTCTGAGACCAGTGATCTCATCGACCCCTTCACCAACCGTTTCCTACTATGTCGGAAAAAAGAAAAAAGAAAAAAAATTAATATGACCAGAGTACTGGTCGGCAGTGAAATATTGACATTGGTTGTATCATTCAAAGAGGATTGCATGTGGTCTTGTCGCCTCTGTTCAGTTCCTTTTGTAATGGAACTTTATTGCCGGCTTTACATACACAGATACATACATACATATTGTATATATATGTGTATATATATATATATACAAACTAAAATATAGAATTTACCCGTCATAGGTCCACCTAAAATTCATTTGGTTTCATCAACGTGATCTTCTGAAAGTGATATCTTTTGTTCATTTATTTATTTTGTGAAGTGAACTTTTGACGCGCTTTTGCACCATGAGTAAAAAAAAAGGGGACAAAAGGGTATCCAAGGCCAGTCGTTTGAAGGAATCCCACAAAATTATCTTTGAGGATTATGATCATATAATATATTCTTGACATGGTGCATCTTGTAATTAAATGCTCTATCTATTCTATGCAAGCTTATTCGAGCCCTATAAAAATGAGAGATCATGTCATGTATTTCTTTTTGGACTTCCAAAGAGCCCCGAAATTAATTAATTATTGGTCTCATGTCCAATAAGACTTCCACATTATTAAAAAAAAAGAAGAAGAAATAATTTGGAGGTAAGAAGTGCAAATGAATGCACTAATAATTTGTATTATTCAGAATGAAACGGATCTTAATAAAGAATGGTACAAATAATTAGGAGTACTCACCCAGACATGGTGGATGCCTACTAGAAAATAATACAAATAATGGTCGGTGGAGTTTGGAGTATTTAATTTAATTTATACAGAAAAAATACGTATACTTCTAATACTCCTTGTTGATCCTCATGTTGTGAGCCCTGATTCTACTGCCCCATGACCCCTCCTTTTCAGCCATACGACAATTGGACCTCCTCTTCAACTCAACAATTTGTTGTTGCCACCTGCTTGATCTCGTTCCACGATCGTGATCGACCCCACCCATCCTGGATGTTCTTCCGAAAGTACTCCCAAAACCCTCCATTAATATTTCGCAGTCATACTCTTTGCGCAGCACGGGATCCGACAGCGTCCGGTATGCGGCATTCAGCTGGACAAACATCCTCGTCGACTCTTCCTTCATGGGCGGAGGACAAACGTCTGGGTGATATCGAAGAGCCATGGTTCTGTATGCTTTCTTTACCTCGTCGATGCTCGCGTTGTCAGGACTCAGTGAAAGTACCTCGTAGAAAGTGGTGGTGGCTCTGCATGAGACAGATTCTGCCTGCACGTGGCCGGTCCGGTGCTGTTTACCTGGAAGTGGAGAAGAAAGGAAAGGTTTAGGTTTAGCATGAATGCTGTGGATTGAACTCGGCAAAAAATGCATGGCTTTTTTTGATTGATCAAACGTTGGCGATCGAGGCTGTGGATGATGAATGGATTAGGACAAAGTGGGAGGTATACCCAAGTATTTATATAGGGAGGATAGGACAAGGAGCATAAAAATCTGTGTCTATTCGAGAGGGAGCCATGCGGGCATGCAGCTTTAACGCGTTTACTTCATAGTAATCATCGATCGAGAGTAAATTAGTTTCATATTGGTGTGTATTTGGTGAGCGCTGATCGATATTTACAATTCAGAATAATATAGTTTTTTTTATAGTTCAATAACCTCGAGCAAATGCCAGTCAATGAGATACTCGAGCAATGAACTTCTCCGGTAAATAAAAATCCCGGTGAGTCGTTCGTACTGTTGGAATGATCTCCTTCCATGCACGAAAAAAACATGTAATTCAATTTAATAAAGAATTTAATTGTTTCGAAAAAATTCAAAACCCTGATCGTAACGAAAATATTATATTCATATTTTATTAAAATTGAGGCATCTGATGGCCAGCAAGATTAGATCGAGCATTGTCGAGGATATCGGGGTGTCAAAGAAGAATTGATCCGTACTCTGCAAACCAGTTTTGTAACATTAATTCCACGTATTGCCTTCGATCCATTGGTCAAGATTAATGTATTCAATCCCAATGCCTATATTAAGATTAAGCCCATTTGTGTCGAGAGATGACATGAGATGAAATGAAATGAGATAGATTTTAAATGAATTGAATAAAATATTATTAGAATATTATTTTTGTTAAAAATTAAATAATTTATTATATTTTGTGTGGAAATTTAAAAAAATTATAATTATGATATAAGTTGAGATCACTTCTCAATTCAAACGAGACTAAAATTACTTATTTTGAGCAAAAAAACCCCATGGTTCTTTGGAAAGAAAATTTTGGAGAATATAAAAATTACAAGAAAATTACAGAAGCAAAACAAGATGCATGCCCAACGAAGCGTTTGATCACAAAACATCTAGGCTTTTTCTTTTTTTTTGAAAAAAAAAAGAAAAAAAGAGAGGAATATACATGATTATTTCAAACCAACTGCCTCGATCATGTTGGAGTTAAAAATGAAAATGAAGAGTAGAAAAACAGAGAAAATGAAGGGAAAACTCAATCCTCTGATATGTAGGATTGATTATGAAAATTCCTTGTCATTTAAACTTCTTGGTTGTAGATTATTTAAGTCACACAGATACACACAAAACATTAAATGAGAATATGAGTCCCAATACATGTAAATTAAATATAACAAGCTAAATCTAGCAAAGCTTTAAACAAAACATGTAGCAGTAATTTTCAAAATTACAACAACTTTAATACTCCTTCTTGATGTATTTTTCAGAAACACCAAGCATCATTCGAAGAAATTGAAACTTGACTTTAGGGAGTGCTTTAGTAAATATATCAGCTATCTGTTCTTCACTGATACAGTATTTCAGAGTAACTTCACCATTTGCTTCAGCTTCCCTCAAAAAATAATACTTGATTGAAATGTGCTTTATTCTACTATGATAAACAGGATTCTTAATCATAGCTATGGCTGACTTGTTGTCACAAAATATATCAATTGGTCCTGGTTGTTTCTCACCCATGTCCTCCAAAATTTCCCTTAGCCAAATAGCTTGACTAACAGCCCCTACAGCAGCCACATATTTAGCTTCAGCTGTTGATTGAGTAATTGTTGGTTGCTTCCTTGAACCCCATGAGAAAACTCCTGTTCCCAGATTGAAACAAAAGCCTGAGGTGCTTCTCATATCATCAAGTGATCCTGCCTAATCACTATCTGTAAAACCTGTCAACTTAGGTTGTGAGCATGGCTTGTACCAAATTCCCAAGCCCATGGTTCCTTGCACATATCTAAGAACCCTCTTAGCTACTCCAAGATGAATTTGACTTGGACTTTGCATAAACCTGGACAACAAACTAGAAGCAAACATCAAATCTGGTCGAGTAGCAGTTAGATACAACAAACTATCAATTAGACTTCTATAAGTGCTTGCATCAACCTTCTTTGCTCCATCTTCCTTTTGAGTTTCTCATTAGCAATAAGAGGTGTAGCCACAGGATTGCATCCAAACATTTGAAACTTTTTTAACATATCTTCAAAATACTTTTTCTGTGAAATAAAAATTCTACCTTCTTGATGAACTTCCATTCCAAGAAAATAGTGCATAAGTTCCAAGTCACTCATCTCAAAAGTGCTCATCATATCTCTTTTGAATTCTTCTTTCATCTCTATATTGTTTCTAGTAAAAATTAAATCATCAACATATAGAGAGACAAGCAAAATACCTCCACTTTTGGCTTGACATAGAGTGTAGGCTCACTCTTACTTTTACTGAATTCTTTTTTATTGAAATAACTGTCAATTCTGCCATACCAAGCCTTTGAGCTTGTTTAAGCTCATATAGAGCTTTCTTTAATCGAAACACTTTGCCTTCTTCTTTTATGAAGCCCTCTGGCTGATCAACATATATTTCTTCTTCTAAAACTCTATTCATGAAGGCTGATTTGACATCAAGTTAAAAAATCTTCCAACTGTTTTGAGCTGCAAGTGCACAAATGGTTCGAATGGTATCCAACCTTGCAACTGGTGCAAAGGTCTCATTATAGTCAATACCAGGCTGCTGTGAATAGCCTTTAGCCACAAGTCTTGCCTTGCATTTCTTCAAAGAACCATTAGAGTTAAGTTTCCTTTTGTAGATCCACTTAACCCCAATAATGTCTTTTTTGTTAGGACAATCCACCAACTCCCATGTTTTATTTTTTTCAATCATTCTAATCTCCTCCTCTATTGCATCAATCCATACTTTGTCTTTTACAGCTTCATCAAAACTTTGAGGCTCAACTGAAACAAAGTTGCATGATTCATAAATTTCAACCAAAGGTCTTAACCTTATTGGTGGGGATTCAGGTGAGGACATTGCAATTGAAGGAAATGCTGGTTCAGCTCTTGGTGATACCACTAGACTGACATTTTCTTCATCTTCTATTGCTTCTCTTCTTCCATTCTGATCTTCAGAATTTAATGGCATTGTTTCCAACACTTCTGGTATAAAAACAGATTCAGTATTTATCTTTTCTTCATCCCAATTCCAGTTTTCACTTTCATTGAATTCAACATCTCGACTAGTTACAAGTTGCTTTGAATCCAAATTATAAATTCTATATCCCTTGGACTAAGAACTATAACCCAGAAAGACTCATTTTTCATATTTCTCTTCAAGCTTGTGCCTCTTCTGTGGTGGTACATGAATATAACACATACACCCAAAAATCTTTAAGTGACCTGCAGTAGGTTTTTTACCACTCCAAGCTTCTATTGGAGTTTGATTTGGCACAACCTTTGTTGGACATCTATTGAGCAAATAGACTGATGTGTTAACTGCCTCTGCCCAAAATCTTTTTAGAAGTCCCTTCTCAAGCATCATGGATCTTGCCATTTCCATCACAGTCCTATTCTTTCTTTCTAAAACTCCATTCTGCTGAAGAGTATAGGTAACTGTAAGCTGATGTTCAAGTCATTCTTCTTCACAAAACTCATCAAACTTCTTTGAATTGAATTCAGTTCCTCTGTCACTCCTTCAAGTTTTTATCTTGCTGCCACTTTGATTTTCAACTAGGAGTTTGTACTTCTTAAAGATACCAAAAACTTCAGACTTTTCTTTAAAGAAGTAAACCCATGTCATTCTTGAGAAATTATCAATAAACAGTATAAAGTACCTGTTTTGACTCTGAGAATGAGTTCTCATTGGACCACACACATCAGTGTAAACAAGTTCCAATACATTTTTAGCTCTCCATGCTTCACCTTTAGGAAAAGGTTGTCTGTGTTGCTTCCCTGACATGCAACCCTCACATACAGACATATTAGAATCAAGTAGCGGCAGATTACTAATCATATTCTTTTGATTCAAAACTCTCAAAGCATTAAGGTTATAGTGACCAAACCTTCAATGCCAAAAAGTTGTATCATCAAGCTTAGCAACTATAGCTTTTTGATACTGCCATTGTATGGGAAAATTCCTACAATTTCCCATTTTAATTTCTACCACAACCTACTTATGATGTTTTAGATCATAAATGGTACACACTTCTTTCTCAAATAGTAAAAAGTATCCATTTTGCATCATTTGACCAACACTTAATAAAATTTGATCAAGACTTAGAACTAAAAGAACATCATTAATAAATCTGGTTCCTTTCTTAGTTTCCAAGGTGATTATGCCTTTTCCTTTTGATTCTACTAAATTGCCATTTCCAAGCTTCACTTTTACTTTAACAGATCTATCAATCTTTGAAAACATACCTTCATTTGGAGTCATGTGATGCTGCAGCCACTATCAAGGAACCATTCTTCACTTTTCTGGTCAACAGTGGCTTGACATGCATAGAACAATTGCTTTTCTTTTTCTTCTGTGTAGTTGGCTTGTTGATTTTTATTCTTGAATCTGCAATGTTTTTCAACATGGCCAAACTTCTTGCAATTAGTGCATTGAGGCTTCCCTTGATGATAACAATCACTTTCAAGGTGATTGTTCTTTTTACAAATACCACAAGGAGGAAAATCTCCATTCGAGTTTCCTTTTCGTTAAGAACTTTCTTCTCCTTTTGCTCCACTTTTGTACTTCTTTTTAAAATCTCTTGGTTTCTGATTTTTCAACTTAACCTTAGACTAAAATGCATTCTCTAAGAAACCTTCACCTCTTCTATCAATTCTTTGTTCATGGGCATATAAGGATGCCATTAATTCAGTAACAGAAAGTGTAGAAAGGTCTCTAGTCTCTTCAATAGCAGCAACCATATGGTCATATTTCTCTGTGAGACTAATAAGAATTTTTTGAACTATTCTTTCATCTGTTATTTCTTCTCCATAAACTCTCATCTGATTTATTATTTCAATAAGCCTAGAGTAATAGTCTTTTACATTTTCAAACTCTTTCATTTTCAGATTCTCAAGTTCTCTTCTTAAACCTTTAAGCTTAATGGTTTTGACTTTGAGAGTACCTTGAAACTCTTATTGCACGATCTCCCAGGCTTGCTTTGAAGTCGTGGCCCTCATCAATCTTTGTTTGTCTTTCTTGTTTTGGTTTGTTTCGGAGGTTCCTTCTGCAGTAACAGTGACCCCATTTTCTACCACAACCCAAAGATCAAGTGACATGAAGAGTCTCTTTATTTTGATACTCTAATAGTCATAGTTTTCTCCACTGAATATTGGAACAGTAGGAGAAGAACTAGGTGCTGCCATATTGCCCTTTTTCAGATCAAACAAGCTCTGATGCCAATTGTTGGAGTTAAAAATGAAAATGAAGAGCAGAAAAACAGAAAAAATGAAGGGAAAATTCAATTCTCTAATCTGTAGGATTGATTCTGGAAATTCTTTATCCTTTAAACTTCTTGGTTATAGACTATTTAAGTCACACAGATACACACAAAGCATTAAATGAGAATATGAGTCCCAATACATGTAAATTAAATATAACAAGATAAGTCAAACAAAGCTTTAAACAGAACATGCAGCAGTAATTTTGAAAATTACATCGAGTACTTTAATAGATCCCTCCAAAATTAGCATCATGGTTCCTGAGTATTTGGAGCGAGTGTTGTGACAGCGTCTGCAACGGATAGGAAGATCTTGTCCTCGCCGATTAAGTTTAAGAACTTGGACTCGTACAGCTTTTCAATCACTATTGGAGCTGGGTTTGCTAAAACAAGCTGTTTAAAAACAACAAAACACGATGGTCGACGTTAATGCTCATTTACGTACTTCATAAAGAGCATTCAAAATACGATAATACTGATCATGATGATCATCGACCTACGCACTCTTATAAATATTAATCTTATAAACAATAATATTTATCAAGTTCAAAGTTCACTCAATTACCTGCACTTTTCTGTGCCGAAGAGTCTTATGTAATTCTTCGAAGGAATGGATCCCACTAGTGTCAATATCAGTAACAGCTGCAATAATGCAAAATTTATACACGTTCTTTAGTACTGCATGCATGATCCAGAACCAAAACCAGAACTCAAGAAATTACTACGACTTGCTTACGTGACATTTCAATGACAATGTATTGGATTCCGGATTGGTTTAGTTTCTTTGCTTCTTCCTCTTCATTGGTTAGCCATCTTAAAATCCTGCAAGAAAATTCGATTCAAGCAGTGATCTTGTTCTAATTTATTTAGACAAAACGGTGCATATTTTATAATCACAGTTCTTTGGAGATTTGCTGACAGTAAATACCTCTCCTTAATGTAGTTGGAGTTTGAAAAGTAAATTGCAGAATCAACTCTGATGATCAGAATGCCAGGAACAGTTGTTGCATTGGAATATTGCTCCACATTCCTGTAGACATTTGTTCCTGGGAGCTTCCCAAGTAATGCAGTTCGTGGCCTGGTGACTTGCAGGAGGATTTTGGCAAAGGATATTGCGACCTTTTATTCACAAAAAGTTAGAATTTTTCAGTACTGGGCAGGCAAACAGAAATGAACATAAAACACCAAAAATTCCTTGAATTCTTACCGCCATTAGGAGACCTATCTCAACGCTTTTAAAAATTACTCCAAAGAAGGCACCCATGCAAGCAACGAAATCGAATTTGTCAATCTTCCACAGCAGCAATACAGCTCCGATGTCAACTAGGCCTACCACAGCAGCTATGATGATGGAAGCAAGTACAGCATTCGGGGTGTACTTGAACAATGGGGTGATGAGTAGCAAAGTTAGAAGAACAACACAAGACATCACAATGTTGGAAACGGCCGTTTTGCAGCCGGCCATGAAATTTACTGCTGAGCGAGAGAATGATCCTGCATGATGGAAGATCGGGGCAGGCAAGATTAATGTTTGATGATCGGAGAGGATGAGACAGCTAGAATTGTATGTATCTGAATCTTTGCAACCCCCCTCACACACCTGTAGCTACATAGCAAGATGTCATGGAACCAACAATGTTCATACTTCCCAGTGCCACCATTTCTTTGTTTCCATCCAGCTGGTAGTCTTTCATTGCAGCAAATGTTCTTCCGATTGCTACAGCTTCCTAGAATCCCAAGAACTTGTGCTTTAATATAGAAGGGAATTCGGGTATTTTAAATCACCAATTATACTAAAAACGTGATCTAATTTAAATCATCTAATTTATATTCTGATACTGAATTAATATCTGCTGTGATGCCTGTTTAGTTGACTAATTATCCCAAACCGAGTAAAGTTATTGGGGCCTGAGAATTGCTTACCGTTAGAGCTACTTACCGTTAGAGCTACCATACCAGCCACGACACCAATCCTAAGACCTTTGAGAAGAAATTCTCCAGTCCAATGGATTTCATGAACAGAGGATGGATTGATGCCCTTATCTATATGTCTCACCTGATACAAGACGAAAGCTATATCATATGAGCTTGCCATGCGTCTCATTTGTGCATGGCACGTTGAAAACAAAATCTTAAACTCATAAACGAGCACTTACAATTGAAACACCTCGCTTTTCCGCATGTGTGATACCCACGAAAAAGGTGGCTATTACAACAGAGGTCAATGGAGCAATAGCAGCAACCCAAAAGAATTTCTTGTTCTTTTTTCCCTGAGCCAATATCAAACAAGAGTCAAGAACAAATAGACTGGAAAAGGCTGCAAAATTAAGGTTTAGTAATAGTACTGCAATATAGATGATACTTACGATGTACTTGGCAAACAGAAGGAATGCCAAGAATGACAATCCTATGACTATAGTCTGCCAGTTCCACTGTTGGCATAGAAATTAGAAAGTAGAGTGAGAACACATGGGCTTCATTCGAACAGAAAGTTTAACATATAATAAAATTAATATTATAAACCTTACAATAATAATTATGAGCATAAGATTAAAGTTACAATCTCAATAATAAAAATATAAGTATATTAAAAAATACCAATTACAGTTCAACAATAATAAAATTATAATTTTAAAATAAATAAATAGATTGATTTTGAATTAAGCGAATTGACCTCTAAATGACTCGTTTATAAATCGTATCTTAAGAAATCAATCTATTTTGACATGAATATGTTAACATCAAACTCAAATCTACTAATTTTATATTGTATTTGTGTTGAGTTCACGGATCGTATCACATATTGTCAATCTTAATAGTGACTCATAGCATGTTAAATCATCCACTTATTTTAAAATTTTAAATGAATTAAAATATATAAATTTTATTATTTATTTTATACGTTAATATAATGGTTAAAAATTATTTATTATGTTTTATTTTAGAATCAATCATCTAATGAGACGTCAGTAAAGAGAGATGTTCAAAAAATAATATTAAAAACACGATAAAAAGAATTTTTCTAATTTTATATACCCCGTGATGTGCTGCGCTCCAAACTGAGCGCATAACAGAAACGACGTCAGTCTTCTTCGTGAAATTTTTTATACCGAGAAGACCTTTGAGCTGTTGAAAGGCTATGGTAACAGCAGCTCCAGCCATGAACCCGACAATGGCGGCATGGGAAAGAAAGTCGATTAAGAAACCCAATCTGGAAGCAAGCAAAGAGAAGCCATCGAATTTTCGTGGATTATTATTGGTGTTAGAATCACCATTATCAGTGAAAAAATCTGCAAGGCAACAAAGAACAGACCTGAAAAAACCAAGTGCGAATTGAGTGATGCCAGCGAAGAAGGTAGCGGTGAATGCTAGACGCCTATAAGCAACTTTATTAGCTTGTGGATCTGGGATCTCATTCTGCAGCAGTGTCCCAAGCAACAGAGACACGACAGCCACTGGTCCAATGGCAATATCTCTCGAGCTACCCATGAAAGCATAAATAAGAGGTGGAACAAAGCTAGAGTCTGGGAAAAAAGTGGGCCACAAACGACATTAGTTAACGAGGTATAGGTGTGAAAAAAAACCCCAAGGTGTTTGAAACAAGGATACTCACACAACCCATATTGGGGGTCCAGATTTGCAAGCTTTGCATATGCAATATCCTGATATATCATGAATATTTAAGAATCATTAGAAATTTGAACTGAAAGAAATGGAACCCAATATTTAGATTATTTTAAGGAAATGTTTTACCTGAGGAACACACAAACTGGCAATAGTAAGCCCGGCGAGAAGGTCACCTTTGAATTTGGAAAGATTGTAAGTTCTTCCCCATTCAAGAATGGGGAAGAAATGTTGGAGGAAAAGAAGAAACTTTCTTGGACCCGGTTGGTCCTTGTAAGGGCGTAAAGGCTCATCCGAGAAGAAAGTTTCCTTCAAGGAATCTTGAATATCTCTCAGAAGATTTTGCTTTGGAGGTCGTTCCACCTTGTGGATATGGGGCAAACGCCCTGAATGGCGCCGAGACGAAGGGCCGCTCGCAATTTCCATCTCGTCACTGACACGCCTACTCATTATAGCAACAAACTGTTAAAAAAAATTAATGCAGAAGATTATGGATCATTAGAGGACACGAAAAAGAATCAGAAAACTTCTTGATCAGTTACTTCTCAAAAGAATCATGGCGTGCAAAGAGATATTAAGATTACACTGGTCAGGAAGGTAGCACCAGGTTTAAAGGACAAGAATCATGCATGAACAGATTGCATGAAAAGCTCTTCCTTATATAGGCACTGCACTGCACAGCTTTGGTTCTGCAAAGTAAGATTTCTTCTGATATGTACTTGGCATCTCGTTTTCATGCACGAACACAAAATATAAAAGTTGACTTTTTAAAAAAAAGAAGGAAAAAACTATTTGCCTCCCAAGCTGTACCGTTCAAAAGGACCGCTTGACAAAGAAAAAAAAATTAGTATTTTGTTATTTAGTGATTTAAGAAGTAATTTTAAATGTATTGAATTTTATTTTTATTCTTTTTAAATATTTAAATATATTAAAAAAAGTATGAAAAAAAAATTAAAAAACAAAGGAGGTCGGCTGCCCAACTCAAAAAAGAAATGAAAAACAAAACAAAAATGATGATGAAAATATATTGGAAGCTCACAGAACGTGACATTTGAATTATAAGTTTTCACCTATCACTAAGCAAGATCAATTATTGATTTGACCTTTGGAATCTGGTCCCACCGATACAACTGCATATGACCTTTTCTATGTACGAGCAACATATAGAGTATATCTTCATGAACAGGTTGGCATCACACTGCGGATGAAACAGAAGGATCAGAAGAGGAAGAAGCCAAATAAAATTAAGCAACTGAAGGAAACAGATTGGCATTCACTCCTTTGGATCTTTTTAACTTGCCTGGAGCAGTCTAAAGTAGCTGTTATTTCCAGTAAAAAAACCTAATAAAAGCAAGTACTGAAGGATCTGAATTAATTATGATAAATGAATTATCTAATTCTTTTTTCTTTATCCACTTGCACCATTGAATGTACTACTCTTGGAGTCAATCCCCAAATAAAAATCTGAATTCTCCCTCTGTACTCAAACCAACAACTGGGTCATTGTTCATTTTGTATAAATTAAACAGTCGACTCCCCCGGCCTATGAACTCAGCTTCCTATATACATAGGCCATGCATGCAAAGAAGTTATAAAGATTCTCTGCGTGAAATAAGTATATATAAAAGTTTACATGCATTCCTTAACAAATCACAAGCAACATGATGATGATGATGAATTGCAAGTTCTTGAAAAGTGGCATTTGAATTTGTTTGTCACCATTCACCTAGAAAAGATCATTTATTTGGTACTGCGACTGATACGTACGTATAAAATTAAGCATTTTACCTTATATATACATATATATATATATATGCGCAACCAGCCAATGTATGGTCGGGAACAAATTGATCATATTCATTCAGCCTGAGTAAGACACGAAAGGAAAAGAAGAGAATGCTAGCAGTCAAAAAAGAAAGGCCATGATATCCATACATGATAATAATTAAGAACTCTTAAACAGAAAGTCACCTCTTCCGAATGTGATGATCATAAGAAAGCTGGATCAGAGGTAACAAGAATTAGAGAGAGACGTCACTCGTAGGAATAGATCATCATTTGACATGATCATATAGTAGTAATCTATACTAATCGATCTGGAAAATTAAGATTTTGACTTGTGTGAAGCGTAGTACTTATAATGTACTAACTCTTATATATATATATATGTTCAATAAAAATATTAATAGTACTCGACTTATGATTAATGTCATAATTTGATTTAAAAGAAACTTTTAAAAATTTAAATTTTTACGTATCAAATCTTTTAAGTGTACTGTTCTATACTACTACTCGTCTTACATCAGTTAAACATGCATGCAACTCGATCGATCCCTTTCCAATTAACTCTAAATATTAACAACTTGGAAAACAAAAATTAAGTCGGTCGCGCCGCGGCTAGTAGTTATATTCATATAGAATAGCTAGAGTAGATATATAAGTCGTGATCAACCTTTAAATTACAGTGAAATATTAAGCGACACGTAAGCATTTCGTGCGCCACCATGATATCCAAGCTTCGTTCTCACGTATTCAGAGCAATAAACAATGCGGGGCTGGAAAAGATAAGATATTACGATCGGATTAGAGTAAAAGCAAGAGCATGTCAAACTCTACTCATATATGTCTAGATTCATTGAACCTAAAAGCGTTGAATCTCTCTCTCCGCAGAACCAGCCGAAGAGTTGACCATTTAGATATCTTTTTCCATATAATAATAAGTGTTATTAGAAAACGAATTAAGTGCTTATAAATCTACATTATCTTTCTGTTTTAGGGTTTGAAGCATGACATGACGTGTATGTTGAAAAAAGAAGGGTACGTACGTGTATATATATATATAACGAAATTTGGAGACAAAATATATACAGCTAGCTTGCTAACCATAATTAATTCTTCACTGCGACTCGGTTTCCATTTCTTTATTTTGGGCTAAATTTTAAATAATTTAATGATAAATCAAATTTTCTAGTTCTCTAATTTGTATGTTATGTTTCTACTATATACCCAAAGATATAATTATAAGGACACATACGGTTTAAAATATAAATGAAATATTCATAACAAAATTCTGTAAAAAAAAAAAAAAGAGGAAATATTTATGGGATATAATATTTATATATATATAGTATATATACATGAGTCCGGGCATCCTATATAATTGTTATCAAATCAAACAGCACATGCATGCATGCATGCCCCAGCTTTATTGGTCATGACAGCTTATATCTTTCTGCCAAGGTTCCATGCATGCAGAGTTCCCCATGAAACGTGAATACATGAGATTCGACACAAATTATCATGTCGTTCTGAAAGTTCGTTGCATACGAAGGAAATAAACATGAAGGTTCCTAGATATTTGTCATAACTGGCACATCATGATATTGCATAAATCATGTCACAGTGATCAAAACATGATGAACTAAAACTGAACATGATTTGTCGAATTTCTGCATGCATGGCCACCTGGCCTTAATTTCCAGTAGCCATTAATTCATGAGGTAATCGATGGATGGATCCAACAGTAGTTAGCTGGCTAGGGCGGGCCAAAACTCCGCCTTCTTCACCTTTGAAATGCTCTCCAGAACTCCGGCCGGTGAAACGTGTCCCATCACCGTCACCTTCTTTGTCTCTAGCTCTATACTGAATGATGTAACTCCTGATATATATATATATATCATTTATAAATGAACAATTCAAAATCATGATCATGTGAGGAAGATCAAAATTAGAGGTTGATCATTTCATCAGCTCATGCCTAGCTACCGTTTGGCTAGATAGTAATTAGTCATGTTAAATCAGTAGTGCTATTTGTCCTGAAAATTTAAATCCATCCATACAAAGACAATTTTGATGACCTAATTTTATATATATATAGATATTGATTGATCTAATAGCTAGCTAGGAGCACCTTCGATCTTTTCTGTGTTTGAGGACCATGAGCTTGAAGTTTTGGTTAGAGAATATAGGCTATTTTCTTTAATTTTCTATTTCTTATTTTGAAGTTTCCTACTGAAAATCTGCAGATCATAACGATTAATCAATGTGACGAAGCCACCAAAATAATGTTAATCTTATTATACGTTCGATCGGGGATTTGCATCATTAATGTACGTAAAGTTGGGGCAATATTAATTCTTCCAAACGATCGATTATAAGGTAATGGAATTTCGTCAAAGCATACAAATTATAAAAGAAAGAAAATAGAAAAGACAACCATATGATAAACTAATTACTTAATGCAAATTAAATATTCCCACATGGAAATTACAAATTAATTATAAATACCTTCCATTTTGGACAGATGCCTCTTGAGTTTGCCAGCACAGCCTTGACAATGAATTGATACCCGCATCACAACAACCTTATCATGAAAATTAAAACCACACATAAATTAATGATCACGTGAACCTGTTGGAATTAATGGCATATATAGAAATTTAAATAGATAAACTTTTAACTTTATAAATTAACAGAACGCAGATATATAGAACGAAATGAAAACATTTATATATTGGATTAATTTTCCAGTGGTATCAACATATTTATAAATAAATAAAAAAGTAATAATTAATTATAATTAATTGATCTAACCTGGAAGACATTATCTGAGGAAGCCAGTACTGAAGATGGTTTGATCTGGAGCTCATGAGCAGGCTTTTGCTGATCAAGGTCCGTATCTTGATATTCTCTTTTGAGGCGAGGCACAGAAATATCCGATCTCTTATTATAATAATTAGGGGACTCAACGAACCTAGAGTAGTCGCCATTGTTGTGTAAGTACCGTTTGTTATCAAAAGTACTAAGAGTTCTCTGATCAGACTTTCTGGGCACAATCACCGAGCGAGAATCGTCGGACATGCACAGTACCGCGGTTGCTGCCGGAGACTGGCACATGAAGCCTCTCATCTTCTTGGTTGCCATCATGTTAATTGCTCAAGGCCGAGATGATATCAGAAAATAATTGAGGCCAGTACGTGAATATTGACTAACTTTTCGAGGAGGGTAGGGCTAGCTAGTTAGCTGCGTGAGCAGGCAAAGAGCTAGGCCGGGAAATAGAATCTGGTCTGAAGAAGATATATAGTACTACTGTTAATAGAAAGAAGACAGAGGATGAGAGAATGGATGACTATAAAATGGAATAAAAACATGCTGTCTTTATGACTTAGCTAACAGTACAGGGCATGGCTGGCATTTTACATATTTTTGTAAAACATCTTATAAAAATAATAATATTTTATAAAAATATCTTTATTTTATAATTTTATTATACAATGTATTGTAAAATGTGTATATCATTACTCTTGTGGTTTTATCTATACTGTTTATCCGTATGTTTTGAATGTGTTCACCAGTATCCTGTCTTTTGTCTTGGGAAATGAGTCGTGAGCCCTTCTTTATACTTTTGTAAAAGTTTTAAATAGATAAATTAATTTTTTTATAAAAAAATAGATATATTTAAATTTTGTACATATTTTTTCTCATTTACCCTATCTTCTAAGGCCAAATTACTATCTCTTTGTCATTTATAAATTTATTTTTATAAGACGAACACTACTCAATTAAAACAAGAAAGTATTGAAGTAGATAGCAGATGCAGTACTATTACTATACTGCAGTGCTGTAAATGAGCTTTAAGAGTATTGGCAATGCTACTTTTTGTACCTCTTAAGACCGGTTCTAATATTTTACTGAATTATATAAAGAGTTTGTTGAAATGTGCAGGAGGTACTGTTTTCTGGGTTCTCGTCAGGTTTAGATTGAGACAAATTCTCACATTCTTTGTTAATTGGATTAAAAAGGAAGAATGTAATATCTGGTATCTTAATGATTATTGAGATAAGATTCAAATTTATCGTGATTGCTTGGAGTATAGTGTAAGTCATGTTTTTTATGAAGGTAATGCGGTGGCAGATTTTCTTATGAAACAGGAAGTTGGGAGTCTGAATATGGATTGGACTGAAGATAGAGTTTTTCTGCCCAATAAGTTAAGAGGTCTTCTTAGGATAGATAGACTTGGTCTTTCTTGTTTGAGGATATCTTTGTGAGGTATGTTTTATTTACTTCTGTTTTCATTATTATTTTACTATCTGCTTGTGCTGGTGTTTTCTTGCAGGTTTTTTTTTTTTTCTGGTCTTTGTGTTGTTTTTGGCATCTTGTAATTTTGGTTTCATGTTTATGATTTTTGAGGCCTGGGTTTTGGCCTTTCTTGAATATCTGTAAACCTCCAAGTTTTGTGGTTGTAACCACAGTTTTCCTCCGCCATAAGTGAGGGCTATCAATAAAATTGGGGTTCCGTCCTCTTTCTAAAAAAAAAGTATTGGCAATGGCCTAGCTATTCTTAAGTCCAAATTTTGGCTAGAATTTCAAGTTTTAGCTATAGCATTGCTAGGTGAATTCATATTGAACTAGTCATCTTAAAGTCAAAATAATAATATAATATTTTATATTTTAATAATATTTTACAAAAACAAAATTGTAATATTTTGCACATATGGATAGAATTATATATTAATTAATATTTAATTTTAATTTCATAATTTAATTATTATTAATGAAACAGAATAAGGTAGAAAATTAATGGACTATTTATCAAAATTGAAATGGATAATATAGATTTTAAAATAATTAGATAATATAATAGTTGTTGGAAATGATTAAAATATTACTTTGGTGAGTGAATAGTGTCTAGCCAAAGATGATTAGGAAGCTTAATTTACTGTAACTCATCTGTTGAGTTTTAATGATTTGGCTAGTCCAATATAGAAGATTTTACTCGTGCATGTATCCATGCTCCTATTTTCAGCCCGACTCATTTTCAGAGTCGCTCCTCTTTTTTCTCTCTGAATTCTGATCCCCTCTCATTGAATCATGATATTGAATTCACGAGCATTATCTGCGAGAACAGATCGAAGCAGAATCTCTCCGAAAACTGCACATTTTAGTTATCGATCGCGTCAATGATTTCAAGTTCTTAGCCATCATGCATGGCATATAGCCTATTATTTTTTTTTAATCTTTTTTTACCTAAACAAATTAAGTTATCAACTGTTCTCTGAAACTCTACTGCCGTATAAGGTCCACGCATAGAGAATCCAATTAATAATAGGTTACAATCAAAAGAAAGAAGAGGACAAAAAAAAAGGGGGATTAATAAAGAAAAATTACAGGTTGGATATGTATCGAAAACGACACTTGATCTGGACTCCTCCTGGTGAGACCATATTGCAATGAGGAGTACATAACTACAATAATATGCAGGCCAAAGGGCATGGTCCTCATGAGTCTTACCCTTTTAAAATTCCCTTCACAGTTTCATACTCCCGGCCAAGCAAAAGGACCACCAACGTACGAAAAGGTGGTCGGGACTAGTCATGAGCTGCTAGGACCACCCTGCCAAAACCTACCTTATTGGCTCCAGCATTAACTGAATAAATCTACCATTTCCAGTGTATGTACAAGAACAATGCTAAGGCTAAAGCTGCTTCATTCCCTTTACATTAGAGTAGTGCATGGACTTATATGCATGCAGGAGGGTGCATGTGATTTTGGATTTTGATGAAAATTTGTGTAATTCACGCATCTTATACGTTAACAAGAAGAGCAAAAAGAGCATTTTATATGTAATTATGAGCATCTGAACCTGGTTTAATCTAATGAAGATGCATGGTTTGCATGCTTAATTTGTGTCTTTGCCTGCAGGTACGGCGTGAGTTGTCCTCTTTAACTGATGACGCAGGTGACTGAGAAGACCGATCGATGAAGGACCTCAAATTTTCTTTCTATTTTTTTTTTTTATTTTACCACGGCGTGGGATTCTTGCACTATAAAATAATGGGCCCGACCATTTTTGGTCTCTTGTTAACTGACGGCCCATCTCCAAGTCTTTGTCGGTGTAGATAGGCTTATTTATGACCTATTTTTTAAAGATTCAAGTTTCCAACTTCGATATGTATTTCATGTATTACTATCCTTTCCATTTAGGAATAATTTGATTGTATTAAATTGATTTCATATTGAGAAATGGCTCGTTTATACAAAAATCTTATACAAAGAAATTTACATACTGATATATATGGTTTAATACGGTCCATTAGCCGTGTATAAAGAATGAAATTTGCTGATATATATTATATATATAGCGTAATTTCTCATCAAAAAGTAGAAATATATAGGAATATAAATTAATCATAGCTTAGATATTACTGCTTGCATGAAAGTATATGAATTATTACACACCAAATAACGTTTACTAAACCACTTTGCTTTATGTAAGAGTACATGGATGGATGTGGCAGAAAGGAAAATAAAAGAGTAATACTAGGTACAAGTCCCAAATAGACAAGCTTCATACAAGCACTCTTGTAAAAAAGTGGGTAGAGTTTTTACATTTTTTTAAGGTGAAGTCCACTTTTTTATAAAGGATTGTATGAGGCTTGTCTATTTGAAACTTTTACAAATTATTTCTCAAAAATGAAATGCTCTCCTCAGGAGAAAAAGCTCCCCAGCCTCCTTGAGGCCTCAAGGATACACTCTCTGTTGCCATAAGCACTGATTCTTAGGAACTCTTCACCTCCTGTTCCGAATCCGGAACCTGGAACTGTGATTATGTGAGTCTTCTCAAGAATCTCAGAAAATACATCCCAAGATTTTGAGCCAGGAAAACGCACCCAAACATAAGGGGCATTTGCACCTCCATATACCTCTAAACCCAGAGAAGTGAAAGTGTCAACCAGAATCCTTGCATTCTCCATGTAGTACTGAACCATGGACTCTGTAGCCTGAAATGGAGATTTCCAAACATCAATTCGGCATGGAAATATTGGGTGATAACAAAATAAAAAGGATTCCTAATAATTAAAGAGTTGGACTTGAGACAGTTCTACCAGACACATCAGCATTTGTCAATTTTCTGAAACAAGTCCAACAATTTTAAATGAATCAGTGGCCAATTTCTATAATTCCATTGAATATGTACTCTTCTTTAAAGGGCTTAGCAGTCCCAAAATATTCACTCTTCCTTTGGTTTCTGCAGACGGACCTCTAGGATGTATGGAAACAGATTGAGGGGAGGATAGGATTTTGTGCTGCTTGTTTAGAAACTCAGTCTCTGTTTGCTTTTTATGAAAAAATATTCCAAATAAAGAATGAGTTTAATCACAGAGATATAATATGAAGTAGCCATAGTAAAATATTCTTCGAAATAAATCAAGACTACGATTACGCCTGGTCATTTAAAAGTCACCAAGACTCTCTCATTGCTTTGTATGATATTGTTGCAGATTATGTCCTGATAAAGGACAATGAACACAGAAACTCGTTGATTCATGCACTTCTCCTAAAGATATGCATGAATACACAAACACAAAGTTCAACGTTAAAGCTGCTGCATGCAATTTTGAAAATGCCATTCCTTGGATTTGCATCCTGCATTGTCCCTTACCTTCAGACCCTCTGAGGATAGACAGGCCAGTCCACCAGCCTGAGCTATATTGGAGGCTCCATTAAAGCAAGTGCAAACAATGCGATCAAAGTCATTTCTGACAGGAAATCCATTTGAGAATAAGAGTTCTTCAGGGACCACTGTCCAACCAAGACGGACACCCGTGAACCCAGCCAACTTGGAGAAAGACGAAACTTCAATTGCAACCTACAAGAGAAAAGAGAAAAATATATATATAAATCGATATGCTGTTTATTGTTTAAGAAGCAAATTAACAAATTATTATGTTCCCTTTACCCAAAACCTAGATGTTATTATGGTCCAAACTGTAATATTTCGTGTTTTCTTGACACGGGCATATGGCATTTGAATTCATATTGACTTCTCCCCAGTGTTTAACAATGTCTTTTATCACACGCAAAGATGAATGAGCTAAATAATTGGCTATCATAAGTCAGGGGCCTCGTATGTTGATTCACAATTAGCAGGCTAAATATAACTCTACATTTTTTTTGTTTGAGGAAAAGAAGTATTCACCTCTCTGGCACCAGGAATCTCAAAGATTGACCGAGGACTATCATCCATAATATAAGATGCATAGACGGAATCAAAAATGATAATCGAACCATTATTCCTTGCAAATTCCACAAGTTTCTCTAACTGCTTTCGTGTTGCCGCATGACCAGTAGGATTGTTCGGAGAGCAAAAGAAGATAATGTCTGCTCTTGACGTTGTATCCAAGTCAGGAAAGAAGTTATTTTGAGGAGAACATCTCATGTATTCAATGTTCCTACACTTCAAAGCTTCGTCTTTGTAATTTCCAGCCTGACCAATTATGATACTTGAATCTTGATAAACCTGTTGCAAAACATTTTTTTATCACGAGTTCTATGGTGAAAAGCCATGATTTCAGCTCTGTACTAAGGAAGCAGGGGTAATGACTTCAAGCATAGTAGTTCTATCAGCTATAAATTCTGTATGAATCAAAGCATAAATAATTTTCAAGAAGATAGAAGTTATTAGTATAATCAGAGAAAGTGCCTAGTTCAAAAAATATCTTTCTTTTTTCTTCTAAGTTCAAAAAAGATATGAGTCGTAAGGAGAGTGCATGAAGAAAACAAATCATTCAATTATTACAAAAAAACACCAGGTGATGAATTGCAGTATGCCTTAGGACAAAGTAATACTCTATATCGCCTGTGCTGTCAACCTAAATTCTCAAGACCATTATGGGGTTTGATTTTAGCAGATAACCACTTCATCGTGCTGGTAATGTTGGCCATGCTATGATTTCGTGACTAGAAAACACAAGACATGGAGTTCCAAAGGTTGTTAGAACATCTATTATTTAATATCCTAGAAGATTGGGGCCAATTATTAGTAGCATGTGCAGTGCATAGAGTCCAGGCCATTTATAAAAGGATATAGAGAAGTTTGATATTGTTACCGGATAAGAGGGGTCCTGTACAGCTATCGTCACATTTGCACCAAGAACCAGCTGCCAATATAGAAAGAGAACATGATTGAATACTTGTACAGTAAAACAAGCTTAATAAGATAAACAGATGATGTCCAGATTGTAGCATTCTAAAACATTTCTTGTGTAAAAAAAAAAAAAAAATCATACTAACAAAGAAGGAATGAAGGAAGGAAGGAGATACCCATCAATGCTCAATGTTTAAATACCTGCAGACGAGTAATGTCGCACTGTGAGCCATCTGTCACAAAAACTTCTGTATCTTTTACAGAGATATCTTTGTAGAATGATTCAGCAATAGCCTTCCTCAATGCCTGCCACATAGACATAGAACTTGCAGTCTAACATCCATTTATATGGAATTTTAACAGTATTGTAATTGTATATTCATTTGTAATCTTTTCTTTTCAGAACGGTAAATCTTCCCGTGTCAGTGGAGGCCTAGCTAATAGTTTATTTGACCAGTAGTGGACACAAATGTTTTTTAAACAGGCTTCAATTATAGCATATAGGACTAAGGTAAAATGGTTATTAATATGTATAGCTAATTATTAAAAATTTAGCAAATGAAAAAATAATAAAGCAATCACATATTCAGCTAAACTGAAACAAGCATCAAAATACCTCGTAGCCTTGCTCAGGTCCATACCCTCTATAACCTTCAGGCGTTGAAAGGGCTAGTGCATACTGTAAAACATCATGATAGCAGATGTTTAGTTTTAAACAAATTTCTTCAAAGACTCCCTGTGGCATTAATGGCTTATGGGTCAAGAAAAGCACAGAGAGAGAGAGAGAGAGAGAGAGAGAGCAAATGAAATCTTCACTGCATCAATAACTTTCTGCTTCTAAATGATCTCGATACAAGAAAGAGAGTACTTAATTAATATTCCCAAAGGATTTAGTATTTTACATTCTAATGTGTAATGCACATACATGCAAACACTTGTCCCAGAATAGATGTGTATGTGTATATCTGTTTATGAAAGGACTTCTTCTGAAACATAAAACATTCCTTGTCTTTGCTAGTTTGCTTATTGGTGTACGTTTGGCAATAAGAATAAAATTTAATTATCAAATTGAGAAAGATGGTATCATCACTTCCGAGGAAGACAAGTATCGATAACTTTAGGGAATCAACATGCTATTTGAGATGGGTGATATGTGGACACCAGCCCATCATATGTAAAGAAAATAAGGTTCTAGAGAGTGATCTTGTTATTACCTTCCCGACCGATTTTTTCCCCTCATATTGAAGGAGCTTACCAGTCACAAGATTTGAACATATATATAAGTATATGGTGCTTGAAGATATGTGCTTGGTGATATAGAAGCCAAAACAGTCATCAATTCAGTCTGATAATCAGAGTCTATAATTTCCTGACTGTCTTTGTTCTTTAAATTACTGACAACAAAAGGTGTCTCTGCAAAAATAAAAATCACAGAAATTGTTCTCCTAAATTGGGGGATAGTTGCTGTGTTTCCCCACACAAAAATTTCCACTTGCCAGATGATATCATAAATTCATATAAAGATCTTATAAATTCACAACACAACTGCAGCCAAGTACAGCTGTGCATATATTTGCAACATTTTGCCCACATTTGCACACTTTATATGCTAGTTTCATGCAAAATTATGCTAATATGTAATGTTAGGAAAACCCATTTCCACATCTTATATCCATGTTCATGTCGGGTGGTCACATTATATGAATTATAGAAAACGTGATTAGGCGAAAAACATTCAAGATGCATCAAATAAATCATCCATCTGAAAGGGAATATTTTTTTCCCTATTGGTTTCTCTGTAACTTGATTAGATCCCTGTGCAAAAATAAACCTGTCCAACTCGGACAGATATGTTCATGTTGGCAAGTAAGTCTCTCCAGCTTTTATAGACTGTAGAAGCATGACATAAGCAAACAAATAAGGATTGATTAAAATTACTTCTGCCATGCTTGATGCTATGATGTCTGGTAGAGGCTCTGTGGTATCACCAACTCCGAGGCTGATCAATTTTGCATTTGGGAACTTCTCAATGTGTTGAAGCTTGCACCTGGAAATCTGAATCATATGTAGTTAAAGCCATGAGCAACTATGGATACCTAATGCTGAGACACTGGGAATACAAAAAAAAATGGTTATTGTCAAAAGCCACCAAAACGAAGTGGCATGCAGATGGATTCATATGACACTACTACACCAGGGGCGGCAAGAGAATCTTGTACTTGGAAAGTCAATTTGATCAAAAGGAAATTGACAGGGCTCAAATCAATGATTTAAGTAGGAAGCCATATGGCCCAATACCATTATAAAAACCCAGAAACAAGTTAAATCTTCAGTTGAAAGAAAGAAAGAAAGAAATTTTAAAATAGCTAAATATCAGTTAAACAAGAATCCAAGGCACCTCAGAGAACAAATATCCATTCTGCAAATTTTCCATGCTCACGTTTCGGGGTACCTTTGTCCGGTAACCTGTGATAACACAACTTATGAGTATTGATGAGAACTTGACGTTAAAAATCGGAATGAAAGTAAGAATCTAAAATGAAAAAAATGGACAAAAGGTGGCTTTAACCGGTACAACATGTGTTCATACCAACTCCATCCCTTTTGACCTTCAGGCTGTAACAATCAGGAAACAATAACAGAATACATTAAGAGCATATCAGCTTGAATTTGTTGTGCATAAAAGTAGACGATAGACCATGACATAACACCGACTCTGGTTCCTATTTTTATATCATGGAAGTACCTGGCCTGGACCATCCTAGGCTTCAATACAATTGCAAAGGACAAAGAACTGCAAGCTGAGAGGTTATACATTTTGTGTTTAATTATTTCTGCTTCAGACAAACCCTTTTGAGATTCTTGTTTCAAATGTAGATGAGTAACTGCAAGTATGCTAGAGATCCACATGGTGATATATATAGGCACGTAACACTTCCTATCAACATATAAAAGGGGTCAATAATAAATGATATTCAGTGCCAGTCTGCCAGAGCAGGATTTCTGCAATAGTCAGCCCTCAGAAGCTAGCACATGTGAAATCAATTGGTTCACACCAAATGGCTATACACAAAGCTCCAATTGTGGTAGTGGTTGTTCGACTGATTTCAGTGTATTATTAATTTAAGTAAATAAGAAAATTGATCCTGTTTTCCACACCCCCCCCTAATTTCTTTTCTTTTTTTACCCTCTTATCTCCATTTTGGCCCTGTTGATCTCTAAAGTGCATCAGAAATTGGGTGAGGTTATTTCCTTGGTAGTGCCTTCAAATTCCTTTATGTGATTTTGAGCATTGCTCTCAATAAATCATGATCCAGTCATTAACGTGCATGCAGATGCATGTAGTCCAGCAGACAGAATCATGTCCTGTATATTAAAATATAAATATCTAACAGCTAGATACCACTAAGCTATCAGTCCAGGGCACATGTTTTAGTCATACAGATGATATGCAGAACAACCTACATGCTATCTTTCAAGGTTTTCCTGCATGGGAACTAAAGGAAACAAGTGTTCTATATCCATTGTGAATGAACTGGATGAAATAAATGGTTTATTTCCACATTGAAAAGTTAAGTAGCTTTCTTTAGGTGAGATCTGTTGTTACAAAAATTAAAACCATGAAGGAAGATCCAGTATGATCGGCTAACAATATGTATACTGACTTCCACAATTATTAAAGACCACAAGATGTCAACATCCTGTCAAACCGTCACCAAATTACCAATAATTTTTCTCCCCAAGTCTGTCCAGTGTCTTGATGAATTTGCATGACAGCTTCTTACATCCTTCGATAGTATTTCCCGTAGTCATACCCATGCTATTCAAACCTAGGTATTACTTTGCACAAACACATGCATCAATGCACAATCCAAGAAGCTTCAAATTACATTATGTGCATGTCAGTGCCTGCGTCATTCAAGCATTGACCCAAAAGAAGCACATCGCAATGTCAATGTCACAGTTTAAGTCTACCCTTCCATGTTTATAACGGTGAAACCAAAAGGGTAAGGTTGACTTCCAAGCTTTCTTTAGGTGATATATGTTGTCACAATAACAAAAACATGAAGGAAGATCAAGTAGTTCCACTATTATTAAAGACCACAAGGTGTCGATATTCCATCAAAAGTTCATAGGAACCCACATTTGCTCACCTAATTCCCAATATTTTTTCATCCTATGTCTGCCCAGTATCTTGATGAATTTGCATGAAAACTTCTTACATCCTTCGATTGTATTTCATGTAGCCATATTCATGTTATTCAAACCCAGGTATTACTTGAATAAACACATGCACAATCAAAGAAGTTTTGAATTACATAATGTTCATGCCGTGACTGTATCATCCAAAAGCAAAGACCCAAAAGAATCACGTCTCAAACAAGTCTTCAGTGTGCAAGTCTACCCTTCTATATTTTATGATGATTAAACAAAGAAAAAAGGTTGACCGCCATAAAATAGTACTTTCCTTGGTATGAAAGGATTGAAGAGAACGACCATAAGGAATCTTTTCAGTAGGCAAAGCCGCGGTGACCACCTAACTTCCACAAGGTTTATAGCTTAATTTTGAGCTCAAGCCTTGGCCATTAAAATATTTTATTAGTATTTGAAGGAATTTGGATGCTTCAAGACAATATGGGTTGTTAACTCTTTATTATAAGGCTTGAAACGAGACAAAATTGTACCAAGATAACTCCATATTATTGTCAGTTACCTCGTTCGGATTTCCTGTGGTCTTTGACTCATTCTTACAAGGTTTAGCCTTGTTTGGGAACACAAGCATTTTCAGATATTTCATTTTCAAACATTACTCAAATACAAAACAATTTTCAATTTCAAATCTTCAACTTTTTTATCTAATCATTACTTAGTTATTAAAAAAATTTCAAACTTACAAACAAAACACAAAAAATGATACAACTTTTTTAAATTTTAAAATAAAAATTATATTCAAACAATTTTTTAACCTTATAAGATTTTTACTCAAAATTTTTTCTTTCCTTTCTCAAAACCCAATAAACATCTTAACTCAAATCATTTTACTACTATTCACAAATTATTTTCCTACTATTTACGGATCCAAACAAGTCCCAAAACAAGTCCCATGGCTAATAGGTCTTGTGTTTGAGTGTATTTGAGTTTCAGACAATTCAATTGGTAAAGAGATAGTTATACAAATAGAGCCTACAACATTTATGAAATATGATTCACAAAAATAATAAAAGTCATAGAAATCAATAAATATGTATCTCCCACTTAAAACCTCGAATAAGAACTTCTTCAGGTAATCCAAGTAGTGCTTTAACAATTGGATCGTTTGATTCTTCATTATTAAGCATTAATTTAATCGTGCAAATCTTAACTACCCTCTATCCTTATCCTTAAAGTTGAATAAACATTCAGAGAACCAAAAATACATAAAAGACGAAGACGACTAAACTGTGAAGACCTAAAATGTGAACAGGAGAAGTGCCATATTCAGTCTTGAATGACATCGATCCTTTGCCTATGTTGTATATGTTAATAGAAAAGGAATTGACCTTGACTCATTCACCATTAAAAATAATAATAAAAATAAATAAATCAATCAACTAAGGGAAATGATATTTCCCCCGCTCCCAGTCTCGTTTGGAATTTTTTTTATTTATTTCTGATTAAGAAAATAATTTTTAATAAAGATGTGATTTTTTTTATTTTTTAAAAATATTAAAAAAATATATGTTAAAAATGATAAAAAAAAAAAAAAATACATAAATTAACGTTAGCGGGACACCGAGCGGTGTCCCTAGCACTGCTCATCAACTAAAAACAAGATCAAACGTAAGATGGAGACAAACCAGAGCATCAGTTCTGCTTCTGTTCGTCATCCTTCGGCTTTTCTAACCTTCAAATGCCCTTCGTTTTGTCGTGTTATTATTGGGACGGGCTGCTTTTGACGCACGAATGTTCTACAAAACGACATCTGGCAAACATTTAAATCTTTAAGTTTCAATTTATTTTTGGGGTCATGCTACAGCCCCCGCTGTAGCTTCCCGCTGGAAGCTACCGTTGGGGTTGTAACTTAGTTTTTGATGTGTTTTTTTTAAGATTTTTTTTATATAGATTATTTTAATAATTTTTAATATTTTAAAAAATAAAATAAATTTAGAATATTATTAAAAAATACTTTCTTAATCAGAAAGTAAAAAAAATCATTAAAAAATACTTCCTTAATCACAAAGTAAAATAAAAAATATTTTTTTATGATTTTTTATTTTACTTCATGATTAAGGAAGTATTCTTTAATACTATTATGAATTTATTTTATTTTTATAAAATATTAAAAATTATTAAAAAAATTTATATAAAAAAAAAATCTTAAAAAAAACACATTAAAAATCATTTCTACACCCCAGCGGTAGCTTCCAGCGGGAAGCTACAGCGGGGTGTGTAGCATTTTCCTTATTTTTTAGATTTTCAGAATTGTCTAAAAATTTATTTTCTAAAAAAAAAATTAGTCATTTATCTAAAATGACGAGGATATTCATTTTTATTTATTTATTGTGTACTTTATTGATATAATTATCTGTCTTATATTTTTTTAATATAAAATAATAAATTAAATCAATTATATTAATAAAATATATGAGAAATATACAAAAATAACTGTTAAGTGTCATAATTCTTCTTCTGATTATAAAAAAATATATATATCTAAAACAATCTAGTCAAACATCTTTTCCAGTTATTTATTGTCGCGAACAAACTAAAGAGCCAGGCATTTGAACAGCTAAAAGAAATGTCAGGAACACCAGTACGAGTACCTTGACACGCTATGCTGTTTCACTCACGTTTGAAAGCTCAGAATGCTCCCAGTCCCAGTCCCCACACGGCAGGAGAAATATAAACTTTCTTCACCAACTTTCGGGTATTAATTTCACCATAAATATTGACTGAATCAAATCTTTTTAGAATTCTATCAAATCAGCAATCACTTAGGTTATGTTTGGGGGAAGAAAAATATCTCTATCTCATCTCATCTCATCATTACATCTTTTTTAAATTTTCATATAAAATATAATAAACAATTCAACTTTTTTAAATTTTAATTTAACTTTTTCAAATCCCAAAACAATAATAATATTAAAAAATAATATTTTAAACTTTCATCTTAACACTATTCATAAAATTTTCAAAAATTCTCATATTATCTCAACATCCAAACCTAACTTAATCTTAAGCAATTAGATATTTAATTATAATTATTTTTATTTTCTGTAGTTATCATAAAGAGTTAAGCATGTATCTATTTATTTACACATTCTTACATTATAAAAATACACTTCTAAAAATATAGAATTCATTTCTTAACATAGTATCAGTCCAGCGTTCCTAACCTCACCTTACATGTCTAATGACTTCCTCTTCCTCTTCCAATCCACCTCCCTCCCCTTACCTCCTTCAACATTCTAACCAAAATTTTTCTTTTGCTCAAGACCAAATGTGGATTGTGGATAGTGGAGCTAGCCACCACATGTGTCATGATTGGAACCTTTTTTCTCACCTTTTCTCTCCCTCTC
Source organism: Pterocarya stenoptera (assembly GCA_003123785.1). Classification (NCBI taxonomy): domain Eukaryota; kingdom Viridiplantae; phylum Streptophyta; class Magnoliopsida; order Fagales; family Juglandaceae; genus Pterocarya; species Pterocarya stenoptera. Next base: position 48,056 of record QEOT01123730.1, read on the forward strand.
ATGCGCCGACAGTATGCCTACCCAATGGTGCTTCCTTGCCAATTGAAGAGATCGGGTCAATTCATTTGGCCAAATCCTTAATTTTGACAAATGTCTATTTTGTCTCTACTTTCATTTTAATCTTCTCTCTGTATCTCAACTCACCACTAATAATTCTTGTCTTGTCTTTTTTTCCTCTACACATTATTTTTTTCAAGACCCACAATTAACGAGGTTGATTGGAGCGAGTGAGTTTTGCAATGGATTTTATGTATATCGACCTCAACCCCGTTATAGCACTTTCTACTCAGACTTTTGCTAATAAGATTTTATAGCACCAACGCCTAGGTCATCCTTCCCGCTTAAATATTCATATTCTTTTCAATAATAGTCCTTATATTATTTCTAATTGTGATGTTTGTACTCGTTCTAAACACACTAGACTTCCTTTTCCTTCACATGCTACTAAAAGTAATTTTGCATTTAATCGTATTTTTTGCAATATATGGGGTGGTTATCATACTTCTTCAATTTGTAGTGCTTATTATTTTCTTATAATAGTTGATGATTTTCCTCGCACCACTTGAATATATCTTATGCAATATAAATATAAAGCTTATACTCATCTTATGCATTTTTCTGCCCTTATCCAAAATCAGTTCAACACCACTATTAAAATAATAAAAACTAATAATAGACAATAATTTCTTTCCCACAAATTTCAAAATTATCTCCATGACCACAACATCATTCACGAACGTACTTGTGTTGAGACTCCGCAATAAAATAGTGTTGCGGAGTGCAAATACCAGCACCTTCTAAATGTTGCTCGTAGTCTCCGATTTCAAGCACATTTATCCTTAAAATTTTGGGACGAATGTGTTCTCACTGCAGCTTATCTTATTAACCGCATATCGAGTCATATTCTCCAAAATAAATCTCCATTTGAGCTTTTATTTGATACCCCACCAAGTTACACTCACTTACGCGTATTTGAGTGTCTTTGTTACGCTCAAATCCTCCATACTTCTCGTGACAAATTTTCTCCCCGTGCCTCAAAATGCGTCTTTCTTGGGTATCCTGGTCAACATAAAGCATACAAGTTTTACAACCTCGATACCCAAGCCATTTTTTATTCCCGTGATGTTACTTTTCATGAACAAATATTCTCTTTCCAAACTGCCCCTCCTCCCGATTTGTCTCTACCTACTATTCCTCTTCCTGTTCCCGAACCCATATTACCACCACCTTCTCCTCCCTCCTCCTCTACTATACCCGACCCACCACCACCTCCGCCACTTTCTCTCTCTCTTCACCATCGACGCACCATTACTCGACCAGCATACCTTTAGGATTACATTTGCCCGACGATACATAAGGAGTCCACTGCATCCTTATCGGTTGCTTCAGTCTCAAGTACTGCTCACCCTCTATCTGTTTTTCTTTCTTATTCTCGTTTTTCTTCTTCTCATATTGCCTTTTTAACTGCTCTTACCACATCTGTTGATCCTTCTTGTTACTCCACTGCTATCTGCCACCCTCATTGGCGCGAGGCTATGTCTGCTGAGATCCGAGCCTTAGAGGATAATGCCACTTAGACTCTTGAGCCTCTTCCTCCTGGTAAGAAACCCATTGGATGTAAATGGGTTTTCAAAACTAAACTCAAAGCTGACGGTTCCATTGAGAGGTACAAAGCTCGGCTAGTTGCCAAATGCTACACTCAGGTTGAAGGCCTTGACTATCATGAAACCTTTGCTCCAGTTGCCAAATGACCACTGTTCGCTGTTTACTGGCAGTTGCTGCCACTAAAAAGTGGGTCATCCATTAACTTGATGTCAATAATGCTTTTCTGCATGGTGATCTTGATGAAAAGGTCTACATGATCCCACCACCCGGATATTGCCCTAAGGGGGAGACTCATGTTTGTCGGCTTCAAAAATCCCTATACGGCCTCAAGCAAGCCTCCTACAACTAGTCTTTTAAACTAACCACTGTGCTTATTGATGCAGGTTTTCATCAGTCTCAAGCAAACCATTCTTTATTTACTCTAGTGACTCACACCAGCATCACTCTTGTCCTTATTTATGTTGATGACATCCTGGTTGTTGGCAACGACATTTCTCAAATCAAGGTCTTCAAGAGCATTCTCTCTACACACTTCAAAACCAAGGATCTCAAGCCCCGCTCGGGGCTTGGATACACAGTTCAGATGAGATGAGATGAGATGTTTTAAATAGTAGTTGAATAAAATATTGGTAGAATATATTTTTTAGTATTATTTTTATGTTAGAATTTGAAAAAGTTGAATTGTTTATTATATTTTTGTATGAGAATTTGAAAAAGTTGTAATGATTGAGATGAGATAGTGGTTTTGTGTAAACAAACGAGGCCTCAGTTTTCTCAAATATTTCCTTGGTCTTGAAGTTGCTCGCTCTCAGAAAGGCATATTCCTCAACCAATGCAAGTATGCACTTGATATCTTGACTGATAATTGACAACTTGGCCCTCGGACCGCTCACTTTCCCATGGAACAAAATTTAAAACTCACTGATTAGGACGGTGATCTCCTTACCAACCCCAGTGCCTACCGACGACTAGTTGGACGTCTCATTTACTTGACTATAACACGTCCTGACATTGTTTTTTCAGTGAATATTTTCAGTTAGTTCATGCATGCTCCTCGAGTTCCACACATACAAGCTGTCATTCGTGTTCTCTACTATCTCAAAAGCAGTCTAGGTCAAGGCATTTTTTTCTCTTCATCCAGCAATTTGCATGTCACTGCTTACACAGACTCAGATTGGGCCAGCTGCCCCTCTACCCGACGGTCCACCATATGGTACTTCATCCAGCTTGGCACAAGCCCAATTTCTTGGCAAACAAAAAAAAGTCAACGGTGGCACGTTCTTCCGCTGAAGCTGAATATCGCGCAATGGTAGTCAAGTAGAACTCACTTGGTTGAAACAACTCCTCACAGATCTTGGTGTTCCTCATTCCGAGCCTATCAGTATCTACTGTGACAATCAATCTACTCTACACATCGCTCACAATCCTGTCTTCCACGAGCGCACCAAACATATTGAGATTGATTGTCACATTGTTCGTGACGAAATTCGGGCAGGACTACTTACAGCCCTTCACATATCTTCTCGTGAGCAAGTTGCGGACATCTTCACCAAAGCATTGGGACACGAGCTTTTTCATCATTTTTTATCCAAGTTGGGCATTACGGACCTCTATGCACCAACTTTAGGGGGAGTATTGACAGAATCAAAACTTCTCACAATTCCACCAAATCAACAATCACTTGATTGACAGAATCAAATCTTCTCACAATTCCACCAAATCAGCAATCACTTGATCTTAGGCAATTAGACATTTAATTATAATTATTTCCATTTTCTGATAGTTACCATAGAGAGCTAAGCATGTATCTATTTATTTACACATTCTAACATTGTAAAAATACGCTTCCAGAAATATAGAATTCATTTCTTAACAATAAATGAGCAAAAAATTTCAGCCTTTCGCTCGAAATGTTGCTATGAACACAATCATACACTTTTGCATGGGTGTGAAAAAATTGGTGCATGCGTCAGTGTCTAGACTCTGGGCAACGAAGTATATATTACAATGTATAAATAAAATAAGCAAACTTGGATCTCATGAATCGAATCCAGCTTGTACTAAAGGGTTTACTTTCAAGATGTAATCTAAATAATCTTTAAAATTGGTGGATGAGCTGAGAAGTCAATACCATGAGGATGTTATCATCTAAGTTGTCGGATGAATCTTTCAAAACTTGGTGACCATGAGACGAATCATATTCTGTCATTAATCATATTGTTGGAATATGCAGAACCATATAGAGGAATTGGAAATAAAATCCCGAGAAGCCAAACAAAGGGCTTCATCTGCTGTTAGTTGACAGTTAAGTTAGTTACATGTAGATAAATTAGTTAGTCAAATATTAAGCATTGTATAGTCATATTAGTGAATCTCAGGTGTATAAATAAAACCATTGTATAGCTTTTACATTCATGTTGATGATAATGAGAAGTAATTCAGATCTCTTTCTTCAAGTCCTCTGTTTTCCAGTTTACAGTTTTTAACAATTTTACACATATAGTTGCACAAGTAGAAAGAATGGAGATCAGCCAAAACACTAAAATGTTCATTTGGCTTTCAAATTTGTTATTATTGACACTTTGACTATATGGAATTATTGAGAGTTGTTGCAACTCTCTCAACTTATAGCTCTTTTTTTCCCATTTTGAGATGCCTTTATCAGCTCAAATTCAACTTCTTTCTGGGAAAGCCTCCAGCATCTCTCCCACACCAACTAAATAAAAAAAACATTGCAAAGTAGTTGGCGATTTAATTCAAATCCTCAGGCTCAATGAGCTTTTCAAACTCCCAACATGAAGCACATGTTGTCCCAGGGCAATTTTCCTGTTTCCACTCTCGTCAACCACACTCAAGTCCTTGCAAACATCCACCTTGAGCTTGAGCTGTGTTTCTGTTTGCGCTTTCAAGAACACCTTCTCGAAACCCACCAAGTGCTTCTGAGGTGAGTTGTGAATTGATGGAGGAGTTGAGAACAAGAAAATAGTATGGCTTCCACTCATCCTTCCCATGTTTTTAACTCTGAGCTGAATGTCAAAACCTAGGTTTTGACAATGCTGTTCGCCAACATCTAATGACTCACAACTTGATGAGTGGCAAACGTGACCCTCTTCTAAGGGTATGAAAACTAGCTTAGGTGCTTGAATTAGGTGGTAGTTGAAACTGGAATAGCTTAGTCCATCTCCAAATGAATAAACAGTTTCCCCAGTGTAGAACCTGTACGTCCGCCCAGGGTAACCACTGGAAAGATCGGGTCTCATCATCATGTTTGTCATCGGGACCATGTCGGCGAATGATTGCGGATACCATGTCATGGGTAATCTTCCACCTGAAACAAGAGTGATCAATGCAGACTCCAAGTTTTTATCTAATCAGCATGAAACAAAAGAAGTCATACAAACATGATTCCTAAAACTTGTGATTTCAGAATATATATTTTGTGATGAGGATCTTGCAAATTGAAATGTAAGAGAACATGTTTTGAATTGATTTAAAACTCAAGAGCATAATTGACTTGAGAGCTAGAACTTGGAACTTGAATAAAATTATGAGAATGATGTTAGCAAACAGGAGAGATGGCATAAACTCTTTTTTTTTTTTTAGATAGCAATACACTTACTTGGATTAAAATATCCAAAAATCACATCAGCTATCGCAGCTCCTCCAGCTTCTCCAGGGTAACCAACCCATAGGATGCTCGTAATTTTGTCATCACTTTTTGCAAATGAGATATCCATGCATCCCCCAGACATTATAACAAGAATAACGGGTCCCTTGGATACCTTTGCAACTTCCGTTACTAAAAGTTGCTGCTGTCCTGGAAGACGGAGATCGATTCTGTCCAGACTCTCTGCCTCGATTGATTTGTCTGCACCCATTATAAGTATAGTGGCATCTGCTGAGGCTGCTATATTCTTAGCATCATCAAGCTGTGCAGTGCTGCATACCACATTGGAGCAGCCAGGTTGATAAGTTGTCGCGACTGAGGCTGTCAGGCCTTGCAAAGGAGTTGTGTATTTGCACGGGGTGCCTGTGAAATTCCCAGAAATATTAAAAAAAGTGATTCCAGAATCATTTCGGATCACTGTATCTCAAACTTGCATGCCCATCTTGCAATGTAATATGTTTAGTGCTTAAGCAGCATGCGAACTCAGGCACGTTACCCTTGCAAATCATTCAATGCTATGAATAAAACGATTTTATAAACTATATTCGAAATTCAAAAAACAAAAAAAAACAAACAAAAAAAACTCGAGTGCTGTACGATGGCTATTGGATTAAGGTGGCAAACCAGACAGAGAAGTAATGAAATTCACATACCCTCATAGTTTCCAATCATGGTTTTTGTGACATTGGCATTGGGACCAATTACTGCCAAGGATTTGAAGGCAGTGGGAGACAGAGGAAGAGATCCCGGACTGTTCTTAAGCAACACTATACCTTGCCTAGCAGCCTCACGAGCTAGTTCCTGGTGCTCTGGGGTGCACACGTCTTTTGGACCTAGTTTGCCATAAAGTTGCTTTCTTGGGTCACCATCAAAGAACCCAAGTCGCATTAGGGTCGCAAAATTGTTAGATATGGCCTTGTCAATGGCCGCTTCACCGAGAAGTCCTCCTTTCACTGCACCTGCTGTGTACTTGCTCAGAAAAGATCCACAATTAAGATCCAATCCTGCTCAATTAAAATAAACAGCAGATCATTTAGTCACTGTCAAAGGCAATAAATAAAGGATCTCAATCTCTCCAACTAGACAGGGAACCAATAAAATGATCTTGTCGTGACAAATCTGGGGATGGAAATGAAGTTACCTGCCAATATAGCTTTGGCTGCAGCCTCCTCGGGTGTCTTGGTGTAGCGTTGGGAATTGTAGAGTACTTCTATGGAATCACAATCTGAAACAATGTATCTGCAGCAACCCAATAGTCATTTGCAAATTAAAAGAAAAAAAGAAAGAAAGAGGAAATGACTTGGGAGAGAATCAAATATACCCATTTAATTTCCATTCGCCTCGGATGACCCCTGCAAGGAGGTCAGGGTCTGCACAGGTTGGCTTACCATTAACCTGACTATAGGAACACATGACACTGGCAACATTGCCATCAACAACACAACTCTTGAATGGTGGTTGAAATGTATCATCCAGATCTTGCTTTGATACCTAACTCGTCATCAAGAGCAAAACAAGCAAAAGAAAATGAGAATCATGATCCAAAAATTAGAATTAAAAAAAAACTCTCAATAGGAAAAATTGAACTGATATAAATTACCATAGCATTGAAATGGTACCGGTCGATCCCCTTCCAATTATCCACATCATAGGCTGTATAATGTTTACAACATGCAGCAACCTTAAGTCCATTTGGGTCCCCATCATCATTTTGTTGAAGCCCTCTTACATAACCTGATCCATATTTACTCGAGAGCAATGGATCTTCTCCAGGAGTCTCCTGGCCTCTTCCCCATCTGGGGTCTCTAAATATGTTAATGTTTGGTGACCAAAACGTCAAGCCTGCTAGTCCTACATTGTACATTGCTCTTGCTTCGGTTGAAACCACCTGCACATCTTAAGAAAATGTTAAGCAATTCATGTGCCAAGGCAATCCCATGATTCTGGATGAGTAAGCAGCAGCATGCAACAACGTCAACTGAAACAAGAAGGTGCACCAGCAAAGATGGTGCCATGCCGGTAAGGACATTGACATCACAATATTTTTATTTAACATGGCACGAAAATTCCAATTCAAAGGAAAACCTTGCTCTCATTTTATTGGACACCTTTTATTATTATTATTTGATAGATTAGTTTTGAAAGGAGTATTTCATTCTTCAGCATGTTTTCCTTTATTAACAGAGGGTGTGGGGTTAGAGTTTTTTGGCTACAATTGAGGAACAACACTCACTGAAATTAAAACCTCGATTTCACTCCCCACTTTTCTCTATAATGGAAAGATGTACAATTGAGCCAAAAAGTTTATCTGTTAATGGAAAAAAAAATTCCATATTATTGTTTGAGGGTAATTCTCATCGGCAGCAGTTTAAAAGCATCCACATGCCCCAAAGTACCATTTTCTCTATAATTCGAGATTTATTTTACGGTTTTGATCAAAATACTCCCTACATCCTAATCCCTATTTTAGAAAAAAAGTTTAGAGGATGAACAGTTGTTCTCCAAATATAGAAAATCACTATTTATCTCCTAAACTATTTTTTATCAATATTTTATTCTAATACAGAAAATGAATTCTTCTTACAATATCTATATTTTCTCTCATACTCGTATTTGTTATAGTTTTAAATAATAATTTTAAAAATAATTCAATTAATTACGAAAATATAAGAAAATTAATTTTAAAAATATTATCATATCCACAAAAAAAAAAATATTCACTAGAGTAGTAGTTTAAAATATAAGAAAAAATATTTAGTTAAGTTTGTAAATAGAAGTGAGAGAAATAATAAATAAATAATAAAGAAATATTATTTTAATATAATAGATAAATAATAGGGAATGAGATGTAGGAAGTTTTTAAAAAATAAGTAAAATTTAGGAAAGAAGTTTAAAAAATATAATTTTTAACTAAATTATAGAAAATTTTATGGAGAATAGGATGATAATGCTAATAGGAGCGTTTATTATTTAGGAGGCAGCCATTTAATGGCATTATTTAGGAGATATTTATTTCTTAAGAATGGTTAATGCGTTTATTATCTGGGACCCTTTATTTTTTGGTTAAACAATAGCTTTATAGGATCTTTATTCCTGATTTTGCCGACATATAATTAATTCCATTAGTATCTCTTCTCTTTACCTAGAGAAAGGAAAAAAGAAAATTCTATTTTCCTTGTTGAAACGAAAAGTCAGGGAAAAACTCTACTTTTAACCCTATTAAAACAAAATTCAAAGTGAAGTTAGGAAGATCAAACCTAAATTATGATCAAAACAACCGATACGTTTTGTGATTTATATTATCCAATTTAAAACAACCCAGAAAATCACAAATTTGTTTCATCAAATCCTGTTAAAAAAACTCATTGTCAAACTCAAGAAGATTAACCATTCAAAAAACAAAACTTTAAACATTTCCTTCAAAACTCTCTTACCCTTCCAATGGCTTCAAACAGAGAGGCATTGAATGAAGCAGCAGTGAGAATAACCTGAGGAAAGCTGGTAGCTCCAGGCACCACTTTCGAGAACTGAGTCCCCCGACCGACGTAAGAGACTCCATGAAGAGCCTCAGACCACCACTCGTACATGGGTATCCCGAGCCTACTCACATTCCCTGCACTGCTCACCAAGAACCCAATCTTCTCCTGCAATGTTAGCCTCTTCACCAAGTCCGCCACTCTCGTATCAATCCCCAACGACGTGTCACAGAACGAAAGTTTCTCCAACGCCGGATTGCTTCCAACATCACAGGCAAAAACAGGTAATGATTGGCCGGACACCCGACCGGAGCTCAACAGAAGAAAAACTAAGATAGAAAAGCAGAGCAAAACAGAGCACTTCGGTGCTCTGTTTTGAGCAGTTCCCATTACAGTGGCCCGCCTGCCTATACACGACGATCGATAAAGATTTGTGAACTTAGCAAAAAGAAAAAGAAAAAGGAAAGGTTATGGGTCGTTATATTTTTACAGAATGCTTGCTATCTACTCTTTAAGAAAACACGAAGATGTTGTTTTTCTAGTAGTTGGTGATGGATGATTGGAAAGAAAGATAAAACTCTCTGAATCCGGATTTTTTTTTATAGAAATTGAAAGGAGTGCTTGCCTTCTACGACTTGCAGTCTTGCAAAGGCTGTACACGAGTACTTGAACGGTTTCACTCTTCCCTGTTGGATGTCTTACTTTTATTTGGGAGTCCTTTATTTCATATATAATACGTGGGTTTTCATAATAATATTTTTTAAAGTCCTTGCACTATATTTAAATCTCATTTTAATTTTGTAATTTATTTCTTTTTTTTCAAAATAAATAAATAATTTTAATGCATAATATTACATCGAGCCAATATAATAAAAATTAGTTGGAAAACAGAGCATGGAAAGAATTCAAGCTCTAAACTCAAAAGAGAGCCGTATTCCACGAAAGAAGTGCAAAAGCACTTGATCAACCCATTTGGCAAATTGCAATTAACAAACCTGTCCAAGACTACAAAGATTAATGACTTTAGGGCCTTAGGCCGTCATTTCATGGCCTAGGTCGATCTACTCTATGCGGTTTGTCTCACCTATTGAAAAAAGATGGATATTTTCTACATATAATATTAAAAATTTATTATCCATAAATAACGTGTAACGATTCTGATATTGTGTATATTTGGAATTCTAGTGAAAAATATAATTTTTAATTTTTAAATTTATAATTTAAGTAATAAATTTTATTATTAAAAAATTATTTACTATTTAGTAACTATATATTTAAAACATTTTCAAACACGTTACGTTTATTTGAAAATAAATTAAAAATGTGTTTTCTAAGGTAGAAATTATGATTATTTGAATTTTTAAAAATTACGATCATATTTTTGAAATTTTAAAAATTGTAATTATTTGAAAGTTGTATAGGTATTTTTATCTATTGACAATTTTATAAAATTCAAATTACATTTCACATTATTCGAAAGAGTACGTTTAAATTTTTAACTTATTTAAAATTAAAAATATTTTAATACGTAACACTCAAATAATTTTATAAATTTTCTATTAGAGAGCTTTTAATAATATTTAAGAACTTTTTAATACTCCTATTGTAATCTCAAACAAATCCATAGTCTATTTATTTTTAAAAAAATTGAAAAGATTTAAATAAAAAAATTATAAAAATATATGATAACCTAGTTTCACCCATACAAGGTGAAGTTGACCAGTAACGTGAATGCAGCTAGGATGGTGAGGTTGATGATCAACGCATGCAACTTCCAAACTGCTGTTGTGTTGTGTTGTTGCAGGCAGGCATTGCGCGCTAGCTGGTGCCGGCCCCGGGAACCCTTTGCTGCTCTAAAATGTACCAAAATCCTATACGAGATTCCCCTTCCTCCTTTTTAGGTTTTCATGTTTCTAGGGATCTTCGTACGTCTAATTCAATCCTTATCCTAGCTATTAAATATTTACTGCTACCTCCAGTCATGAGCCGTGTGTTGGTATGTGTTTGCGCTGCCTGGCATTATAGTCCCTCTACGTTTTTTTCTATGAAATGGCCTAAAGTCAATAAACTTTGGTCCACCTGCTAATAAAACAGTTAAATGGCGGTAGGTGGCCGTTAGTGCAATCGTAAAGTACCAAAGCGTCGAAAAATATTAAGATTTATTATTTAAAAATTAATTTTTTATATAAATTTTATATTTAAAATAATTATACAATACTTGTACATTTACAATTATAACTATTATTTTTCTAATAATAATAATAATAATAATCATCGTGGAATTATTATGATCTTCCAGAACATATACGAATTTGCAGCAACTAATATCAATGGGGTAGTTGATGATGCGTGCGCATGGAAACTGGAAGGCAATCAGGACATAATTTCGTGGCGTAAATTAAAGGCAAATCCAAAGCATGGTGATTGAAAATCCAAAGCAGCCGCCATATGAACAGTTCAGATGTCTTGTCTTCACCATTACCATGCACAATTCATTTTGAAATTTAATCTTTGAGTAATGGTACATATACAATATATTACATAACATATTACATAATAATATTATAAAATACTGACATTTTGGTAAAATATTATTATTTTTATAAGATGTTTTACAAAAATACCCTTCCTTTTAACACATTATTATAAAATATATTGTAGAATATGTTATGGATAAATCATTTTTCTTAAGCTTTAGGCTGGTTTCAATGTTGACTTGTTCTCAGTTGAATTGATTTGTTTATAAATAGTAATGAGTAGAATGGTGAATAGAATTATGTAAAATTTATCTAAATTAAATTTAAAATATGTTTGAATGTTAAAATAAATTTAATACTTTTTATGAGAAATTAAAAAATATTATGGATATCACGTATAAAGATATTTTAAGTTGAAAAAAAGGTTGTAGGTTACACGTGTAAGAAAGTTTAGAGTTTGAATGAGTTTAGTAATTTGAGAGTTGAGTATTTAGATGTTAAACTCAGTTTAAAATTATATTGAACTCAACTGAGTTCAATAACCAAACGGAGCCTTAGGTTCCGCTTGGATATATAGTAAAATGAAATGAGATTAAATGTTTTAAATAGTAGTTGAATAAAATATTGATAAAATATATTTTTTAATATTATTTTTATGTTGAGATTTGAAAAAATTAGATTATTTATTATATTTTTATATAAGAATTTGAAAAAATTATAATAATTGAGATGAAATGAAATGAAATAATAATTTTATATAAACAAATAGGACCTTAATAGTTTATAGAAGTCTTTTTCAACTCGTATATTTATGGATTGCCATTACAAATAGTAGAACCTATTAACGGTGGTTGTTGTAGTTTTGAAGTAAATAGTCGGTGTTCTTTTCCACGTAGAGAGTTCATCTTCGAATTGAGTACTTCTTACCGACTTGAGGTAATTATGGGGCTGATTAAGCATTTTGACTATCTTGAAGTTCAAAATAATTGAATTTTATGCTGGCTGCTTAAGCATGTGTTTAGATGTCAAAAATCGAATTAATTTCTCTTAAATTAATTATTGATATGATTTTTTATTTTTTATTTTTTTTTATTAAAAATTAAACTCATCTCAATTTACTCTATATATTTAAATATATATATCAACTTATTTACATTTCAACATATTTTAATAAGATCTATAAAATACTACTATTTTATTATAAAGCATTTTTATATATCCTCTCAATTTAAGAACGAAGAAGTACTTAAACACACAGCATTTTTATTATAAAAATCTTATAGATTTAGTTGAGGGACGTTCATGCAATTGGTTCTACATATATCACCGGTGTAATAAATTGTATAATTTTATTTCTTGAATATTTTAACTTTTTATAATTTGTGACAATATACAATATCTAAAAATTTATATATTCAGTAAAGTTTATAATGTATTTACCATTACTAATTTATAAACAATCATTATATAGATATTCACAAAACTTTCCATTAAAAAAAGAAAAAAAAAAAAAGATATTCACAAAACTTAGCAGAAGATACCCAACCGTTCGTCTGACTCCAAAGAACTTAATTTGTTGTTATTAAGGGGGATCAGTCGAGTATTTAGAACAGGATGTTGAAATAGAGAGAATTCTCGAAAATTATATAAGTATGTATTTTTGTGTGTATTAAACTATATAAAGGAGGCCTATATATAGTGGAATAGGGTCAAAGCAAATAAGAAAATACAACTAAAAGGAAAGATTCTAACCTAGCATGATTACAGGAAATTAAGAATATGATCTAGCATAATTTTAAAAAATTAAGGATATGATCTAATATTCTAGGTATATTCTAAGATATAAATATATACACTAGCATCTCCCATCAAACTCTTGGTGGCGAATTCAACTAGAGTTTGGAGACAAGATCACCAAGTCGACCAAGTGGATGTGATTTTGTAAAAATGTCAGCAAAATTATCTTCAAAAGAAACTAAGTGTAACTGGATGACACCATGCTGAAGATGGTGGCAGATGAAGTGACAATCAATCTCAATATATTTGGTACGCTTGTGAAACACATCATTGTATGCAATCTGTTGGCACTACGATTGTCACAGTAAATAGGAGAACTAATTGATTGAGGAACACTCATATATTTCAGAAGCTAACATAACCACAAAAGTTTAGATGTCATGTCAGCAAAGGCATGATACTCAGCCTCAATGCTAGAACGAGAAACAACGGACTTTTTCTTACTACACCATAAAATCAAAGAAGTACCAAGTAAGAAACAATAATCAGCAGTGGAGCGACAATTAGTATGATTACTAGCCCAATCTGGATGAGAATAGGCTTGGAGCTCCATAGAAGAGTGAGATGAGAAGTGTATACCATGAAACAGAGTACCCTTGATGTAGCATAAAATTCGAAGAATTGCAGCAAAAATGTGTAGATCGATGTGCGCTCATAAATTGATTGACCAATGAACAACATAGAAAATGGTAGGCCTGGTGACAGTAAGATAAATGAGACTGCCAACTAACTATCGATAAAGTGTTGCATCTACAAGTGGGGAATCGTCAATGGCCAAGAGCTTGGTATTATACTCAAGTGGGCTAGTGACTATCTTGCTATCTGTCAACCCAGTTTTAAAAAGTAAATCAGATGCATACTTAGCTTGAGTGAGATAATAACCATCCTGAATCGAAGTAACTTCAAGGCTGAGGAAGTAGTTAACACGTCCCAAATCCTTCATCTCAAAATTCTGACTAAGAAAAGTTTGAAGATCTCGAATACCAGCAATATCATCACCAGTAATAATCATATTAGAGAAGAAGAAAGATAGTACATGCCCCAGTAGTGCGAAGAAAGAGTGCAGAATCATATAGGTTAGAAAGAAAGCCTTATTAAGAAACCACTAACTGAAAATTTTCAAACCACGCTCGAGGAGCCTGTTTGAGCTCATAGTGTTTAATGAAGACAACAAACTTTATGTAGAGGATGCTCATAGCCAGGTGGACGATGCATGTAAACTTCTTCAATGAGATCACCATTAAGGAATGCATTTTTAACATCCATTTGAAAAAATTCCCAAAGCTGGATAGCAACAACTGCAAGTAAAGATTTGACAAAGGTAAGGCTAGCAACAGGAGCAAAAGTATCCTCGTAGTCAATCCCATACTCCTGAGTGAACCCCTTTGCAACAAGTCGAGCCTTGTACCATTCAACCGATCCATCTGCCTGAGTCTTGATTTTATAAATCCACTCACATACCACTGCAGTTTTACTAGGAGGCAAGTCCACCAAATACCAAGTGTGTGTTTTAACAAGAGCATTCAATTCATTAGACATAACTTGCTGCCAAAGAGGGTCAGTATGAGCCTCACGATAATTGTTAGGTTCATAGAGGGTGGTAAAGACAGAGAAACAGTGATAATCACGAAGATGAGTAAGAGGAGCAATTAACCGACTGGAACGACGAGGTTCAGGGAGTGGAAAAGACTAAGGAATGGGTGGTGTGGCAGGTGGTCCATCAAACGCATCAACTGGATTGGGTGAAAAAATAGAAGAACTGTTTAAGGAGCTCGTAATCTATATAGAAGAGTAAAAAAATAGAATAATAGAGAGAATAGTGAATATAAGTGAGTGTGTAGAGAAGGAAGGGGAGAACATGGATATACTGGTAAATGGCTTATGTTCTCAAAACTCCACATGATGAGAGACTCGAAGACGCTTGGAGATAGGATCATAACAACAATAACCTTTTTGAGTTCAGGTATAACCAAGAAAACAGCACAACCGAGAACGAGGTTCGAGTTTGGTCCGTTCATGAGGAGGAAGAGTAACAAAACAAGTACAATCAAAAACTCGAAGTAAGGAATAGTTAGGCACCATACCATAGAAAGGTTTATAAGGAGATTTGTTCTGAAGTATAGGTGAGGGTACCCGATTGATTGTGTACACAACGATAAGAGCAACTTCACCCCAAAACTTTTTAGGTAAAGAAGCATAAAGTAAAATAGCTCTTACAGTATCAAGGATATGATGATATTTTCGTTTTGCACTACTATTTTGTTTAGAGGTATAAGACAAGAACGATGTGACAGTGTGTCTTGTTGATCAAGGAACTCAATGAGAGTTTTGTCATTGTATTCCATGACATTATCTGAACAAAAAACTTTAATGGTATGAGAAAATTAAGTTTGTACCATTTTGTGAAAAAGTTTGGTGAACACGAACAAGCTCAGATCGATGTTGTAACAAATATAGCCATATATAACGAGAATAATCACCAACAAAGATAATAAAATAACGAGATCCTCCCTCAATGGGAGTGGGTGCAGGACCCAAAATATCAGAATGAATCAAATCAAAAGGTACAGCCGAAAAAAGACTCACTTATATTAAAAAGTAAATGAGTTTGTTTTCCAAGTTGACAGGAGATACAATCAAAAGACTCAAACCCTATAGAATCTAGGTGACCTTGGGAGGCCAAAAGGCAACATAAGGAAGAATGGCATGACCCAACCGAGAATGCCATAACTGGGAAGAGATAGCAGGAGCAACAATGGAGCGAGGCAGATGGAAAGGAAGCTGCAAAGAAGCGAGCTCGAATAGATGTCCAATCTTACGGCATGTCCCAATGAGTTTACCCGTTTGTGAATCTTGCACATTAATGTTGGCGTTAGAAAATGTAAGCTTCAGACCTAATTCACAAAGTTGACCAACTGAAAGAAGATTTAAGGACAACTTGGAAACAAGATAGATGTTGTCAACAGATAGGTATAGGAGGAAGTGGACCCAATGTGACTAACAAATAAATGAGAACCATCAATAGTATATATGATAGGATTGGATGACAAAACAGATTTTTGAGAAAAAATGGTAGAATCAAAAGTCATGTGATTACAACATGCAGAATCAAAAAACCAAGGAGGTGTTCTTGAGGTGACAGAAAAAGCAGTAGAAGACCGAGATAAAACTTGATGAATTAATGCCTTAATGTCATCAGCAATGAGAGTAGAGGACACTAAAGAAGGCTCAGCAACAGACACAAGAGCAAAAGGAGCAGTTGAAGCCATTGCAAGACCTAAAGGTAGTCTTAGGGACGGCAGCGACAACTAAATCCTGAGTTTGCATCTTCATGGTGGAATGACGATTCTCTTCTGAGATAAATTCAGCAATTGCAATCTCAAGAGAGGGAAGAGGTGTGCGATGCAAAAGAGATGGTCGAGTAGATTCAAAATCATCCCCAAGTGCCATCATAAAATGCATAAATTTGTAACGATCACGGTAGGTTGCAAACAACTCAATGTCTTCAGAACATTTGAGTTGAGGATCTGCAGCAAACAACTGTTCCAAAAAATTATTAACTTGAGAATAGAAATCAGTAATGGGCTGACCTGATTCCTGACGCATCTAATAAAACTTAGTCTCAAGCTGGAACTGCAACGAAACATCATGAGTACAATTGTATAGTTTAGCAAGAAAATCTCAAGTAGCTTTAACATTACCAAACTTGGGAAGTAGGCTATGGATGGATGGAACAAAAATATTGATAAACTATGACAAAATTTTATAATGAATACTATGTCAATCTTCAAGCCGACATGCAAAAACATTAAGACTCTCACCATCTTGTTACTTGGGTGTAAAAATATCACCAGAGACATAGCACCATAATGTTCATTCTCTAAGAAAAAATTCCATATTTTGAGCCCGCATATTATAATTAGAACCATCTAAAATATTTTTAATAGGACGAACAATGGTGTCAAGGTTGGGAGAAGGGTGAGACATACTGTTGGAGTTTTTTTTTTTTTTTAGGTCAACAGTCAACGACCAACCATCGACGGTCAACGGTCTGGAACGAAATGAGCGGGGCTGGGATTGGGCCGAAGCAATGTTTGGGCTGGGTTGAAATGGACTGGGTCGAGAATAAAAGAAGGAAAAAAAAATTTCGAATCTTACTTGAAATGAGTTGGGCTTGAAATGGACTGGGCTGCAAGAGGATTGTGTGGCAAAAAGAGTCAAGGTGTGTAGGGCAAGTGGGGGAGACGTGCAAATCAATTGAGCAGCGCGTGCGGCAACTGAACTGGAAGATTTTGATACATAAATGTCGATAAAATTCTCAGGACTACTTCTATAATATGGTTTGACGAAAAACTGAGTAAAAACTGAACGTAAATTCATGATAAGCCTACTGTCAAGTGCAAGAAAGAAAATGGCTAATATTGAAGAGAAAAACACCAGAGGAACGTATTGCACAGACAAAAAAAATCATAATGGTGGCTTTGATACCATGTTGAAATAAAGAGAATTTAGAAAATGATAGAAGTATGTATTTCTGTGTGTATTAAACTATACAAATGAGGCCTATATATAGTGGAATATGGCCAAAGCATATAAGAAAATACAACTAAAAGGAAAGATTCTAACCTAGCATAATTACAGGATATTAAGGATATGATCTAACATAATTCTAGGACATTAAGGATATCATCTAATATTCTAGGTATATTCTAAGATACAAATATATATACTAACAGAGGAATTAGTTATTTTTTAATTATCAAGTAATATGAAGAAGAGTAATGTTATGGACAAGTCTCAAATGCACAAGACTTATGCAGGCCATTTGTAAAAAAATAAATCCCATCGAAAAAATTGAGTTTTTCATACTTTTTATGATGAAATCTACTCTTATTTTTTTTCCAAAATGCCTATGCAAGATTTGTAATGCCCCAAGCCAAAGCCCATCCTGTTTAAACACATCGTTTAGTCCCATAGGGTTGGTCACCCTGTTCTTCTCCCCTCCACTACACCGAGACACCCAATTTCTATTTTCCCTCTCTCACTTTTACTTAGACACGTTTTTTCTATTTTCCCTTCTTGTGCACTTCATCCCACTCCACAACTACTCCCACCCTTCTTCATGCCTCACTCCACCATAGATCCTCCATCACGCCTTTTTCAATCTGTTTTCTAACCCCCCCCAACAAATCACTCTCACTCGTTAATCTTTCTCATGTCTTCTCCCCTATGATTTTTGGGTTTGTCGTCTCCTAGAGTTTCACTTGATTTTCCTTATTCTCCATCGCCTATCGCAACACTACTATCCACGCTGATCCACCACATACTCCTTCACACCAACCAACACCAATCCCTCCCTAGATGCCACCTTAAGAGCCCAAACTACCAAGAAGCCACATGAGAACCACCACTTGAAGCCATAGTAACCATGCATGAGTTACACCACACTAAAAGGAAAACGGTTGAGTCCTTCATCCCATCGGGCACCACCCTCCAACCACCTTGAAAACAACCCAGTCACACAGGTAAACTCATGCACAAATACCTTTGTTTTAGGCAAGTCAAAATAAAGCACAGTTCCTTCCCCAAGCACAGAAAAAATGTTTAGCAACCTCGCAAGCCTCCTCATCCACCCAACTCTACAGAAAATGCCACCCAAGCATCCACCCTATGGTAGCCACAATTCAATCAGCATAGGCCGTCGTCCCTACACATCTCTCTCTCTCTCTCTCTCTCTCTCTCTCTCTCTCTCTCTCTCTCTCTCTCTCTCTCTNGTCGTCGAGACCCCGTCGTAGTCGAGGCTCTACAATTGCAGCACGCTCCTTTTCTCTCTCCATCGCACAAATTCTTCCTCTCGATAAGTTCTGCTGCCCAACACTCTTTCTCTTATGTGTTGCTCTCAAGTGAAAAGTAACTTATATACACTAGAACCCTAGTGCGTACAAATACCTTTAATATTAATTACCTGCATATCCTCTAATCCATGGCAGTAGCGATTTGGATTTATAAATTTTATCCTCTGTCCGTAGTAATTAGACCTAATTGTTAAATAATTTTTTCAAGTGGGTTTGAACTAGGCCTTGTTTATATGCTAGGCTAAACTATCAGTGTTTTGAAGGGAGAGGTGGCATTGCCTTTTTGTAGTTCGAGACTAGGATGATTTAGTTACTATTTTTAGGCTGATATTATTCTAGCATCGGAATTGTGGATTTTTCGTTAGTTTGATTGGGGATGTGCTTGAGTATATTATTAACATGTTAGATAAAGTTTTCTAGTATAGGTTGTGATATTGCTAGAACTCAAGATCAAAATTTACGAAATTATCTGCAAGAGTCAAGTAAGTGGGATTCCTATACTAGATTTTGCATAAAAAAAAATGAACTAAAGTTGATTTGTGAAAAATATGCATGATATGTTTTGAAAAGAAATGTGAAAACAACCTCAGTTATATGTTCTGCATTACTTATCAAATCTGTATAAAATAGGAAGCATTTTCTGACATTACTGGTGTAGACATGGGCAAAAAGTTGAACATTCTGTTTCTATACTATGCAAAAAGAGTGAATTTGAAAATTTGTACTTGTTATATAAAGATGCTCTGAATCTGTTTCGATATGTGAAAATAATATGAATTTGTTTAATACTTTGCTTGATATGATATGACATTTGAAAAACCTTTGGCATGACATTCTGATTATGTTTTTGGTTCTGATTCTGTTATATGGTTGGTATCAACATTTCTGTATAAGTGCACTCACTTTGGAAACAAAATGATTTTTCTTTGTGGTCTTTCTTGTGTGCATACTCGGGGCTCCGAGAATGAATAATGGGAAGATTCACATTCTGATACTGCATAGTTTGGCCACCGGGGATAGCACAACCCTACCACGGGGGGGGTTAAACATGATCTCTGATATGATATGATAAGATAATGACATTCAATCATGCTATGCCAAAGGGTTTTTGAATATGAACTGTTTGAAATGTCACTCTGATATCTTGATAACACGTTTTTGAGATCCACGTATTGAAACTGAAATATTTTGTTTCTACATTCTGAACTTTGTGAAAATGCTCATATTTACATACTAGTATGTGTTCTTTGTTTACTGAGTTGTTGATAACTCACTCCTTATCTACACTATATTTTTGATATTTTAGATGTTTCAGCTAAGGATCAAGAATAGAAAGTATGGGTAAGACTATGTGAGTATAGTGGATTAAGCACAAAAGAATGCCATGGTTATTGGAGAATTTCATTCAATAAATTTGTTGTGATATGTTGAGAAGTTGACGTTTATATTAAGAATTTGTGGTGTTACTAGTTAATTATTTGGAGTAGTTGAGTAAAAACAGTGAGATCTATGTGTAATTGAGATATTGGAGATTATATCTATACTGTAAGATATGATTTTAGGTAACGGTTGGTAACTCTCAGACCCCATCCGAGACCAAGACATTACAAGATTTATACATTTAAAGTATGTATACATCTTTATTCTATGAATAAGAGCATTGAAGAAATAGTTTTAACAAACTTCGTGTTATGCAAGTGTTGATAGTATGACGTGAATTAATAATCTTACTTGGATCGCTTCCTGGTTGAGACCACCATTTTAGTCGGCAACAGCCCACAGGGCCATTCCTCCATTAGTATCCACTGCTTAGGTACTGGAAAGGCTAGACCCAGCTGGACCCACATTGCCGATGGGCAGCCACGTTTACGGACCGAATGTGCATATTTTGGTCCGCTAACTCAAATAGATTTAGCCCAAAAGTATTTTAGAACGTACAAACCTACCCTGAATTTGTAGTGTCACTTCTCATGCAATAATCTATTTTATACGTCTCTCTCTTATATCTTTTATAGAAAAAATAATTGTAACGATTTTGGTATTATATATATATAAGTTTTTAATAATACGACATATTCTAATAAAATGAAAATACTAGCTATGTGTATGACTGACTGATGTTACTCTTCATCTTAAACTTTGTTATTTCTAATTACAAGTGATAATATATATATCAATAGTTTATTCTATCAACCACTTAAATCAACCACTTAAATGACACCAATTTAAAATCTAATGCATTATCAAATGCGACTAGGGAATGATAAAGACTCCTATAGATATTCTTCACTTAGAGCATCCTCATTGGTGTAGTCAAATGTAAACGTAATCCAAAATTTGACTAATAGTTCCTTACAAATGTCTACATTGAAGGAGCCAAAAGGCATATTTTTTACATAAAAACTACGGCAAATTTCCATACTTGTATGGTTGTCCCTCCAATTGATTAGTAGTTTATGTTATTTTTCTCTCCTCACTCATACATTAAAACATATACATTAAAGAGTAGATTAAAAATGAGAGAAATTTAAAATAAAATATTTGATTATAGAAAGTGGAATGACTAAGTTAATGTGGATTAAAATTTTGAATGGATAGACAAAAGATAAAATGTAACGTTTTATCCAAAACTTGACTAAGATTCTGGCTACACTAATGTGAATGCTTTAGTCATGGGCATTAGTTTTCGTTTGGATGTTGAGATAAGATGAAATGAAATGAAAAATCAGTAAATAGTAGTGAAATAATTATGAATAATAATAAAATAATTTGAATTAAGATGTTTTATAAGGTTTTGGAAGATATGAGAGAAAAAATTAAAATATTGTTATAATATTTTTTTTTTAGATTTAAAAATATTAAATTGATTTTTATGTTTTTTTTAGAAGTTTAAAAAAATTATAATAATTAAGTAACGTTTAAATAAAAAAATAGAAATTTAAAAAAATAATATTTACAAATTAAAATAAGATAAGTCGAGTCAAATTGTATCCAAACGGGTAGCTTCCACCGCGCCACCTTTCTTGACTGTTGGCCATAAAGTCAAACAAGACCGTTTCGTTGCTGGGATGGGTGACCTTAATATACGTGAAGTTTCGGGGTAAGCACAATCAGTCAAACATATACTTGGTATTTGTTTGAGACAAATATTTCTAAACAAATATTTGAATCTCGGAATCTTTTAATTTTCTACACGCAAATTGCGATTGGGTCCTACTCCTATTAATTTGTTTAGGTTGTCACAATAGGTGATAGTGTTATGTTTGGATTTATATATTTTAATTTATTTTCTCCATTATTGCCATTTTTTTTAAAAATAAATAAAAGTGAGGACGTGAACTTCGTGTATTTATATTTATTATCCACCAATTATTATATTTATTTTTGAAGTTAAAAGAGGGTCTATTAAGTTTCTTTTCTTATATAAAGTATTCATCTGATATAAGCGATGGTAGTTCAAAAAATTGGGATTGATACAATGAAAAATAATATTTACAGTCCTAAAGCCTGTAAGTCCAAAAAATGATATTTACAGTCATAAGGTGTGTAAACCTTGCACACTTTTTCTGAAAAAGAAAAAGATATTTGCACTTTCTTAAAATTGTAAATATCATTTCTCATATATCAATACAAAATAATCCCTAATTAATAGTTACTAAGGATTAAATAGACGAAAAATTCATAATTTTTACACCACACACTACACATAATTTTTTTTTTTTATTTATCAATGTGTGGTGTATAGATGATAAATAATTACCAACGACTAATTACTAGATAAAATTCAATGTAAATTCATCCCAAACCAATTTTTTCCTTACCAATACGCGTTGAATTTTATCTAGTAATTAGTCACTCACTCATATAACATGTATAGAAATCTATTAGTTATGAAGGTTAATTATAATTTGATCCTAGAGTTTTGCATTATTCAATTATTAACTATGAAAAACTAGACATAATATAAAGAATACAAAGAATTAGTAAGTAAAATTATGAAGTTAGGCTGGTTTGGTTACACAAAATTAAATTATCTCATCTCATATAATCATTACAATTTTTTTAAACTTCGACATAAAATATAATAAACAATTTAACTTTCTCAAATCTCAAAACAAAAATTATATTAAAAACATTATATTATAACAATGTTTTATTTAACTTTCAATGAAATATCTCATATTACTTCCTCTGAAGTGCGTAATCAATCGAGACGGCTTTTAAAATTTTAAATTATCTAATATTTATTTATTGATATGATTTTTTAAAATTCTTATAAAGAGAAATTATCAAATTTATGTTAATTTAATGAGAGTAGCACCGCTGGAAGGTATCGCTAGACTAAAATTAGTTTTTTATTTTTTTCAATTATTTTTATTAATATTTTATATCATTTTAAAATATTTTTAAAAAATATAAAAAAAATATCATACACTAATAATCATTTTTTTAATTATTAAATTAAAAATATATATAAAATATCAAAATAAAGAGACAAATTGAATGAGTAAAGTAATATTTTTCTAATTTAATATAGGACTGAATGGTAGATAAAGAAATAAAATAAATAATAGGACTGAAATGACTGAACTGATAATTTATTTCAAAATTATATAAAATAGAAATAATAGATTATTTATTTTAATAAAAGGATAAATTTCAAATTGAAATGGACATCACGTCCATCCGAGAGTTTATCATGTTGGAAAAATAAAAAAATGATGGGTCTTTCGTGACTTTGCATGCATTTCTTTTTGGGCACCGAACAAAATTCCTCCCCAATTCGATTCCCTGGATCACATGCAAAACAAAGTTTTGATTCCTTTTAAAGCAAAAGAAGAAGACGAACAAATATTCCCAGGATTTGGATTTCGCAGTGTTTCATTCTCTCTTGTAAGTGTACTCGGCGGTTGCTTGGAACTGATTCGGTCAACGTGGAGGCCAAGCGAGTCGATCTGTCAACGTGTCTGAGGACTCGAGAGGAACTGAGGCAATTGATGCGGTTTTAGCTATCCATGAAGTGGTTTGGGATGAGGAACAAAGAGTTGATGTTATGAATCGGGATTAGAAATAATGGAGAGGCTGAGTCTTTTGGTTCCGGTTTGTGCTTTTTTTCTATGGTCAATTCTGGTGATCGGTTTCGTATCAAAGGTCTCTGCTAATGCGGAAGGTGCGTGCTAGTCATGCTTTTATGATGCTTTCTGCTAGTTTTACATACAGTCTCTATTCTTGAAATTTGAGTGTCTTTGGACTTGTCATTTCCATTTATTGTTGTGTGGTGAATTGAATTCCGAGTTCAAAGGAAATAGAGTTTTATTCGTTTAGTAGTTCTTACTTCTATTTTCTCAGCTGCCAAATAATCCTTAAAGAAAATAAAAGGAAAAAGAAAGAAAGCTTGGGAACTTATATGGATTCCTAGGTACAGTAGCTAGCTGGCTGTGGTAAAACTCACTGTTTCTTATATGTTTTTGGATGAATTTATATCGTGGAATTGAAGGGTCATACTAATTTATTTTTGTAAGAAGAAGACAAAAAACTATCGTGCTGTTTGTAATTATTGGTGGTTAGGAAGCTTTGGACTTAAAATTTACTGGGCTTTCTGGGACGGTTTACTCAAGGAGAACCAGCTAGACTTGGTGTGAATTGTTTTAAAGGGTTTTTTGTCTCATTATGCACTTGGTGCATAGCCTTAGTTGATACTTCAGGAATTTGGGTTCGTTTGTTATCAAGGAGAGTATATAATTGATAACAATTGCATGATGTTTGGGGCTTTTGATTAAATCTTTCTATAACCCTTATATGTGTTTCCCACTAAGCCAATATAGCATCTACCAGATTGCAATTTAATACTAAGCATGGACAGCCTGTCTAGTTCTATATTGGTGTAGGCTTTAAGCATATCAGTTCCCCCTCCCCCCCCATTTTATTGTTGGATTATAATTTCAAATTCAAGGACAATTTTTCCTTTTCTTGATGCTGGTAAAAAGTATGGTTTTAACTGGATTGCATGTTAATTACTTGAAAGAGCTCCCTTCATCATGTTAAGGAAGCTTGGATGATAAATTGTTTACCTTCAATTTTGAATCTACTAATTGATGTGATGATTACCTTACTCATGTAATACAGGCGATGCCTTGAATGCATTGAAGAACAATTTAGAGGATCCTAATAGAGTTCTGCAAAGTTGGGATGCTACCCTCGTGAACCCCTGCACTTGGTTTCATGTAACGTGTGATAGCGATAATAGCGTGACGCGGGTGTAAGCTTATGTGACTTGCTACTTGGACTTGATGTTACTCTTAAGTTTAAATATTACAATATGATGATGATACATTTCTGTATCTGTTCCACCCAGTGATCTTGGAAATGCAAATCTGTCTGGTCAACTAGTTCCACAACTTGGTTCGCTTCCAAATCTGCAGTACTTGTAAGTGAATGGCTTGGATACCCTTTTGTGCCCTTCATGACTAATGATGGCATGGATGAGCTTGTTATCGAGCCTTCATGTAAATATTCCTGTTTACTCCTATAAAATGTCATATACTGTCTTTGTATGAAATATATGTTTAATATATATTCACTTAAAAGTTTCTGGAGACTAAATTCTCAAAGATTTATCAATATGCAAATTTATTCATGTCTTAAAAGGATGTACATCTTCATGGTTAAAAGATGACATCTTTATTTTATTGTTTTTCCAAGACGTGGTTAATTGTTTGTAGGTTGCATTTGCGTGTTGCTTAAGTGTTATTCATGCTTTAAGGTACATAGATATTATGATGATTCGGTACATAATTTTCTTCATTTCTCTAGATGCTTAATAGACTACCCTCCCTAACATTGTTGTCTTATTTTACATTGGTCTTTGTTTAGTATATTGACTTTCTATTGCATTGCATATTGTGTGATATTCATTTTACTCCATTCATCCCATTTTGTTGACCCTCTATGGGATTTTAACTTTTCATGGAACATCATTGTCAATTTGTTTTTGTAATTTATTACTTTCCTAATTTTCCCTCATTGTTTTGCATGTTGAGAGTCTTGAGACTATCCTCAAATATTTAGAAGGGCTATTTACCCTCATTATGTCCAAGAAATGCGACATACAAGTATGTGATATAAGTTTCAATCAGTGGAGACATTGACGTTGCAAGTGGTCACAAATGCATATGAACATCATAATGTGTTACATTTTATATAATTTTCTAGAAACAACATTTTAAAATATGGGGATGCTTTATGGCGGAGGTTGGTAGATACAAAATATGGAATTTCGTGGGGAGAATAATGTACTGATGCTCAAATAAAGTTCAGGGTCCTTGATGTTTTATGTTTTACGAAGGTTCGTAGGGAGGGTGAGAAAAAAATGATATGGAATCCTGCTAGAATTCATGGCTTTCTAGTAAAATTCTATTTTGAGGTTATGATCAGTTGGATGCAGGTAATTTCTTTCCATGAAGGAAGATTTGGAAAATTAGAGAACTGCTAACAGTGGCATTTTTTCACTTGGACAGTAGCTCTAGGAAATATTTTGACAAGTAGCAATTTGCGAAAGCTCTCAAACAATAGTTATGGATGGTGTAGTGTGTTTAAACCAAACAGAGAGATAGAAGATCACTATGAAATAGCTGGTAAATTGGATCATTGGTGTGGCCTGTTTTGGGTTTCACGAGTTATGCCCAATAGATGATTTATGGCATGTTGGAAGGGGTAATTTTGAAGTACTCACTGCAGTGAAATTTGGATGGTAGTTACCTTGTATATGATGTATCATACCTGGTGAGGAGTGCATGGAATTTGAGGGTTTTTAGTTGAAGTTCTGCTTTTACACTCCCTCTGAGCAAACATTGGATGCCGGTTCTGAGTTGCTTTCTTAAATCTGAGTTTGGATCCTTAAACTTTTATATTTTGTTTTTCTTTTTTGGTATTTCTCTTGTATGCTTCCCATCTACTAAGTGGTGTGCCCCCCTTAACTTGTCTTTCTGGTTAATGAAGTACTTATAGAAGATAGATTTTCATCTAGAATGCAAATGGTTGATATGATATTGGTCTAGCCGCTAGTACATTTTTTGTGGCAGTAATGCAGCTCTTTGCACATGTTCACCTGTCGACTACCCGTTTTGTTGTTCAAGAGTTATAGCTAAAAATGCACATTGAGAGTGGATGTTCTTGATTTCATTGGTGGATTACATCTTTCAATATTCAACACCATGTATATGTTGTAGCCACTACTTTTTTCCATCTATCTCAGGAATGGCTGTCTAGCTGTGCCCGTGCTTGTATATTTAGTTGCACATATATTTTCTTTGTTCTCTTTTACTACAGATCTTTAAATCATCTTGTTCTGACAGGGAACTTTATAGTAATGTTATAAGCGGAACAATTCCGGATGAGCTTGGGAATTTGACAGACTTGGTGAGCTTGGATCTTTACTTGAACAATTTAAGTGGACCCATTCCAACCACATTGGGCAACCTTTCAAAACTTCGATTTCTGTATGACCATCTATCCTTCATCTTATGGTGCAAATGGTCCAAGTCAATATATTCATATATTTTTTCTTGATCTTTCTTCTTGGATGATCCTTCTTTTGTCTATTTATTTAGCTCACCTGCTTGAGAACATGTATTTTGATGAACTAAAACATGGCTAAGTGGACTTGGATAGAAGTTGTCTTCTAACTATAACTAGAATTTTTTTTTTTTACCTAAACTATCCGCATTGTGGTAAATACTTAGCCTCGTTTGTTTTCACAACTCATCCCATCTCATCTTATCTAATCATTACAACTTTTTCAAATTCCCACACAAAATAAAATAAACAATTCAATTTTTTCAAATCCTAAAACAAAAATAATATTAAAAAAATTATATTCTAACAATATTTTATTTAACTTTCAACTCAACTTATCTCATCTGTGAAAACAAACGAGGCCTTAAACTCGTACACACATGCAGACATGTGTATGAAGTGAGGTAAGGTATTGAAAATCATTCACTGGAACAATAAAAAGTTGCCCGGCCCAAATATTGCTGGTTCTAACTCCAAATTTGTATATCCTTATTGTAGAATAGATTCATATGGAAATATCATTGCACTGGCAGATAAAAACTAAATAAAAAAGGTGAACCTGTGGTCAGAACTCCAAAGGCAACATGCTCTGGTATCATATAATTGCTATTGATGTTCGTCATATAATGGTGCTCAAGATGCTGTTTAGATTTGGGAGGCTTTAGATATACGACAGCATAGAAAGCAAACCCACTATGCTAAATTCTGCACATAAAGTGTAAGAAGCTGGGTCGCTAATTTTAGGTGGTAATGCACATCGATGTGTTAATTTATGGCTTCATTTTTATTATGATATTAGAGGGCATTTATGTACTTGCACTATGTGAGGTTAAATATTACAACTTGGAGAAACCTAATTTTAGAGTTCTCTTTTCGAACAAGTCATCTTTCTCTTATCTTCTCTTTCTTACTTTCCTTTCTCTTTTCTTATTATATTGTTCTAACTTGGTATTTGTCCAAAAATCCTGGCTAACAATTCTGAAAAAACCGAGGAAAACACTTTTCATTATCCATTTGTCGATGGTTCCTAGTTGTTGACATATTCAGAACTGTCTGGCACCTTTCCTCTTTTCTTCCCTCTCCCAAGCTCTGCTTCTTCTTCTCTCTTTCTCCTTTCTCATCTTTGCTACCTTTCCTCGTCTTATCTCTTTGAGCTTTCTTTTCTCTTCATGTTGCTTCCCTGCTTCTTCTTCTCCCTCTTAAGATTTCTTAATCATCCTGCATCAGTTGCTGTTTGAGGTCTTCATCCATGTCATTAATTAAGTATAACAGATTTAGGTGGGAAGTCGCAGATGTAAGGAGCATGTTTTGACCCGTTTATGATATATATAAATTAAACAGAACTGTTTGGCCGAGTTGTTTAGCTCACACTCTATTTTGCCTACATTGTTTAATGTTGTCACCTCCCACTTGCACACTCAACACATGCATTATATTAGTCTCATATGACCAATGAAAAGAGACTAATGCTTAACTAGAATTCAAGTAATGTGTTATTCAAGCCAGATTACACCTATTAATGTGTTCAAGTGTGATTACAGAAACATCGACATTCTACAGTGATTCTTGTTCTGAATCAGTATCATGTTGATTGTGTGTACTTATTGGCCATATAACTGATGGATAAAATAGTTGTTTTGGCGATGCAATCACATTTTGGTTATCTGTAAAATAACAGTATGTATTTTGTGAAATAGGCGTCTCAACAACAACAGCTTGATAGGACAAATTCCTATGTCTTTAACTAATGTTACATCACTGCAAGTCCTGTGAGTATCATCTTGATGTCTAATTTTTTCATGATTAAATAAGTTTATTTTGTTTTCTCACCATGAAACACATTGCAAAAATATGACATTATCTTCTTTCCCTATCAAATGCAGAGATCTATCAAGCAACAATCTAACAGGAGATATTCCAGTTAATGGTTCCTTTTCATTATTTACTCCTATCAGGTGTAGTGAAATTTTTTTTTCTATTTTCCTTGGTAGCATTCTTGATGGTTGATCCAAATTCTTACGAGTTCTTCAGTTGTTGATGGCTGATCCAAATTTTGCAGTTTTAAAAATAATCGACTTAATGCTTCTACAGCTACTCCCACTTCTCCTCTTCCCCCGCCTCCACCAGTTTCTTCTCGAGGTGCGTTATTAATGATGTTTCCATCATCAATATAAACTCTAATTGTATTGATGATGCCTTTTTTAGCTCTTTGGTTTTCTCTTACATATTCAAGAAACTTTTTTTTGGCATTTTGACTTNGGTGAAATTTTTTTTTCTATTTTCCTTGGTAGCATTCTTGATGGTTGATCCAAATTCTTACGAGTTCTTCAGTTGTTGATGGCTGATCCAAATTTTGCAGTTTTAAAAATAATCGACTTAATGCTTCTACAGCTACTCCCACTTCTCCTCTTCCTCCGCCTCCACCAGTTTCTTCTCGAGGTGCGTTATTAATGATGTTTCCATCATCAATATAAACTCTAATTGTATTGATGATGCCTTTTTTAGCTCTTTGGTTTTCTCTTACATATTCAAGAAACTTTTTTTTGGCATTTTGACTTTGTTCCCTTAACAATGATCTCACATGTAACTTGCCAAGTTTTGCAATATATCCACTTCCATTTTTCCTCCGTTTTATCCTGATTTAATACAAGTTTGAAGGATTCACGTGCAATCAATGTCTTTGGTAGCAACTGTTAGGAAATGGATTGTATGTGCAATTAATGCCTCAGTTTGGGTGGGTTGTTCTGTTTCAAAACCTTTTGATGGTGGCTTTATCTCAGATCTGATTCAAGTTTGCTGGAGCTTGAAAAGCATCTTCATACCATATACCATCCATCCCCCTTCCCCTATCCCCCTTGGCTTCCTCCTCAGTGAGGAAAAGGAGAAAGTTGACATTGGTTGGACAGTCGGACTGAACTTTTGGGGATTAATATTTGATAAGTCTGTTCCACCCAACATAGAAAGGGGAGAGAGAAAGTAGGATGATGCTATCCAAGTCAATTTTGAAGTACTCTAGAATGTACATCACACCTAGGTTGAAGTCCCAAAAATCATGAGACCAATGATGATCAAATTCTGAATTGTTTCAGGTAGTTCCACTGGAGCAATTGCTGGAGGAGTTGCTGCTGGAGCTGCTCTGCTTTTTGCTGCCCCTACAATTGCACTTGCTTGGTTGCGACGAAGAAAGCCACAGGATCATTTCTTTGATGTCCCTGGTTCGTGAGTCAATAATTGTTTTCTTTTGTTGTTGCAGATGGATCTCTTTCTTACTGGTTTGTATTTGCAGCTGAGGAAGATCCAGAAGTTCATCTGGGCCAGCTTAAAAGGTTTTCTCTGCGTGAGCTGCAAGTTGCATCAGATAGCTTTAGCAACAAAAACATTCTGGGAAGAGGTGGATTTGGTAAGGTTTACAAAGGACGCTTGGCTGATGGCTCTTTAGTAGCAGTAAAAAGACTTAAAGAGGAGCGTACCCAGGGTGGGGAGTTGCAGTTCCAAACAGAGGTAGAAATGATTAGCATGGCTGTGCATCGTAATCTGCTTCGTCTACGTGGTTTTTGCATGACACCAACAGAACGAGTGCTTGTTTATCCCTTTATGGCCAATGGAAGTGTAGCATCATGTTTAAGAGGTACTCTTATTAGCTGTTATTCTGTATCATACTCTTTTTTTTCTGTATTATCAAATGTTTTATTTGATTTCATGCAACATGTTATACTTTTATATATTCCCAGTTTACTAATTTCGCATGTGACATTAACTTGCCATCATCGTTAGATTTCAAGTCTAAAATCCTACATATGTTTCAGTCTGAGCTAATNATTCTGTATCATACTCTTTTTTTTTCTGTATTATCAAATGTTTTATTTGATTTCATGCAACATGTTAATACTTTTATATATTCCCAGTTTACTAATTTCGCATGTGACATTAACTTGCCATCATCGTTAGATTTCAAGTCTAAAATCCTACATATGTTTCAGTCTGAGCTAATTAGAGAAAAAAAAAAAAAGTTGAAACAATCAATGATTTATTGTATGGGTAAAAAGTTTGTACTTCTTATGGGCTCTACATCCAAACAAGTTGTTCATGCTTAAGAATGACACTAATTATATCTCAGTCACCCATGCACACACCAAAATAAATTTCAAATGTTATGTGGCCTGTTGTTCTTTTAATTTTCAACTGTCCTCTCATGATTTTATCTATGCATTTTTTAGAACGTCCGGAATCGCAGCCCCCCCTTGATTGGCCCAAACGGAAACGCATTGCATTAGGATCTGCAAGGGGGCTTGCTTATTTGCATGATCATTGTGATCCTAAAATCATTCACCGTGATGTAAAAGCTGCAAACATATTGTTGGATGAAGAGTTTGAAGCAGTTGTTGGAGACTTTGGGTTGGCTAAACTGATGGATTACAAAGATACTCACGTCACTACTGCTGTACGTGGCACAATTGGGCATATAGCTCCAGAGTACCTCTCAACTGGAAAGTCTTCGGAGAAAACTGATGTTTTTGGGTATGGGGTCATGCTTCTTGAACTGATAACTGGCCAAAGGGCTTTTGATCTCGCTCGGCTTGCAAACGATGATGATGTTATGTTGCTTGATTGGGTACGTAATCCAGATCTTCACATCACGGATTTACTTGTTAGTAATATATCATTTGACGACATATTAGCAATGTTTTTTTTACTTTACATGGTATTAGAATCTTTTCTTGGGTAGCTCAATCTTAAATGAAGAAGCTCTTTGTCGTATTAATTTCTGATGTTATTTGAACTGCCTGACATTAGTTTTGACCATTCAGGTGAAAGGACTTTTGAAAGATAAGAGGTTGGAAACATTGGTCGATCCGGATCTGCAGGGTAATTATATCGAGGATGAGGTGGAGGAGTTAATCCAAGTGGCCTTACTTTGCACACAAGGCTCCCCGATGGAGCGTCCCAAGATGTCAGAAGTCGTTAGAATGCTTGAAGGTGATGGATTGGCAGAAAGATGGGAGGAGTGGCAGAAGGAGGAGGTGTTCCGTCAAGACTTCAATAATATCGCCCCCCCAAATGCTGGTTGGATCATAGACTCCGCTTCCCACATCCCTCCGGATGAATTATCGGGTCCTAGATGACCCTTTCTTGGCATACCTATATTTTATCATGGAGGCCCCTTTTCTATTTGGGATTGATATTTATCCATATATGTGCATATGATTTTTCTTCTATTCCTTTCTGTTCCCTCCCACTCCCTCTTTTTGTGTATTTCTAGTGCCGGTGCACCTAGGAGAGGTTTGAAGAGTAAGTTGAGATGAGATGAAAATTGAAAGTTAAATAAAATATTATTAGAATATTATTTTTTAATATTATTAGCATTTTTAAATTTGAAAAAGTTGAATTATTTATTATATTTTATATGAGGATTTGAAAAAGATGTAATGATGAGATGAGATAAGATAGAGATGAGATTTCTCATCTTTGCCCCCAAACATAACCTTATTGTATTTTGTATGAGAATTTAAAAAAATTGTGATAATTAGATTAGATGAGATGAAATGTTTTTTTGTATCCAAATCTAGCCTAGTCAGTTTGGATTGAAAGTTAATCTCAACTCATCTCATATCATTTCATCTCATCATTACAACTTTCACAAGTTTTCACACAAAATATAATAAACAGTTCAACTTTATCAAATCTCAAAAAATAATAATATTAAAAAATAATATTTTAACAAGATTTTATTTAATTTTTAACTTTCATCTTATCTCAACTTATTATCCAAACTTACCAACTCTGGGATTTTTTCACGAGCAACAAGCATAGGAGCATTCATTCTCTTGGTAAAAATAGAGACGTTAATTCAAATAGAGACCTAACAACCAATGTTTTGAATACAGTTTCGGTTGAGGTATTGAAACGAGATATTTCGATATCAGTATCGTTTCGGAATAGTCTATATATAAAATGAGCCTGCAGTTTAAAGAAATGAAAAATAAAAAAAATAAAAAAATAAAAAGAGTAAAGGCCGAAATATGTATATAAGCCGAAATTCGATATATCGACTGATACGGCTAAAATTTTGATTGGTACGAAACAATATACTTATCTGTACTGGCTACCTGGCCGGTATGGCATATTTCAATCGTATTTGCCGGTATGAAACGATATTTACCGGTATGAAACGGTATTTAAAACACTACTAAGAACCCCACCCACGAATCCCTCATTACATAAGACTAACAAGAAATTGTTGTTTTTCCCCATTCTTTTTTATTTTTCCCAAGCAAACCCTAGAAGAAGTGAATCTCGGATACAACTGAAAAAAAGAAGGAACAGAATATATTCACATACCGATAGAGGTTCTTAAGGTGCATAGAAGATGAGAGGCGGTGGAGGGGTTAGGGTTCAAAGATCGAAGGGAGATCAAAGAACGTTGCAGGTAGATAGTAGATATTAGATTGTGCAACTCTGTCCTGTACACTACCAGTTTGGAGCATTCCCATCTGGTTGCCTAAAGCATCATTTTTCCTAAATTATAGGATTGTATTTGTAGTTTTCTCTAAATACATGCTCCATTCGGTGTTAAGGAAAATGTTTAGGATGTGAGAGATGTATTTTATATGGAGTAGTTAAAGATGTAGAAATAAAACAATAGAAATAATAATAAAGAAATAATATAAAAAGATTATTTTAATATAATAGATAAATGATAAGAAATGAGAAGTAAGATGTTTTTCAAAGATAAGTAAAATTTAGAAGAAAATTATAGGGAATCCGATAAGAATGCTCTTAGTAGCTCTGGAATAAAAAGACGCCATAATATGACGTCATATATACAATGTTTATGGAGGATGAAGGCAAATTGCTGGGAGGAGGTAGTTTATTGTAACTTATGAATGCCCAGAGTGATTTAGGTGCAGTTTCGACAGTGAGTTGATATGAGATGAATTGAGATGAAAGTTAAAAATTGAATAAATATTGTTAGAATATTATTATTATTTTGATATTTGAAAAAATTGAATTATTTATTATATGTTGTGTTGAAATTTGAAAAAATTATAATTATTAGATGAAATGAAATGAAACGCTTATTGTATCCAAATGGGACTTTAGTAATGCTCTATCAAAATCACCCATAGCAAAGAAAGCAAGGTTCTTAAGAAGAAAATAGAACTGTAATTATTCATATACAAACTTCATTAGTACATCATATAACAAATGGTGGTACTTCCATGGCCCTTTCCTGCCCGTTTGCTAGGTGTGGTAAACCTCTAGACACCACAACAATCCTGAGCTGCGACATTTAGGTTCTGAGAGTGGAAAAAGTGAGCTTATCTCTAAGAGCTCGTAGATGACGTCTATTGTTCTTTTTTTCTTTTTCTTTTTACTTGTTTTTGTGCTTTGTAGTTGATGCTTTATCTCTTAATTTTTTTTAAATATCGATATATTGCTTTCCGACTTTGAAGTTAGCATGGATATGGGAACGAACTTGGTTTTCTTTGATTTCTTATCACAGCTAGTGATAACTTGCAGGCAGTTTTCTCTAGCATGAATCTGTGTTGAAGCCATCACTTTGATGGTACATATTTAAGGTTTCGTTTCTTTTGAAAAATGCTAGGTTCTTTGTCAATCTTGCCCCTCTCTGCTCCTCCTTCTAATGAGAATCTTGGCCCTCTTCCCTCTCAAGTGTCCTTCGAGCGAAATGATGAAAAGCCATCAAACTAAGAGCAGGACAAAACTAGCTCGGCTCCTACAATGGTTGCGACCCATACAAGAACTATTGGAATTATTCATTCTCCTCCGGACATCAGAACTATTGTTGACAAAACTTCCCAGTTTGTTGCAAAGAATAGACAATAGTTTGAAAAGAGGATTATTGCAAATAATGCTGGCAATGTGAAGATCAATTTCTTGAATGCGTCGGATCCCTACCATGCATATTATCAACATCAGCTGTCTGAATTTCATGCTCAGAATCAGTCTTTTGTGCAACAACCTTCTTCACAGCCTAGTGATTCTGTTGTGCCTGCAGTCAACCCCATCTGCTCCAGTGGTTGGTGGTAATGAAGCGGCTGGTGGTAATGAAGCAGCAACTAAGGTAGATCTGTCTACCCAGTTTAAACTTGTTCGCAAAGTTATTGAGCCCCCAAAAGCTGAGCAGTATACAGTCTGGCTTCCCGAAGGGATTACTGGAGAAGAACTGGATATTATTAAA
This sequence comes from Pterocarya stenoptera, assembly GCA_003123785.1. Taxonomy (NCBI): domain Eukaryota; kingdom Viridiplantae; phylum Streptophyta; class Magnoliopsida; order Fagales; family Juglandaceae; genus Pterocarya; species Pterocarya stenoptera. The sequence goes on from QEOT01123730.1 coordinate 83,710, forward strand.
CTCACAGCACAACTTGTAGCTCGAAATGGGAAGTCGTTCTTGACAGGATTGACAAGCAAGGGGATCAGTAAATAACTTGGGAGAGAATCAAATATACCCATTTAATTTCCATTC
>QEOT01123731.1:0-26144 GCA_003123785.1 Pterocarya stenoptera
GGTTTTTGGCCTTTTGCTCTTCTCGTACTCTGGTTATGGCGTGTATTGGTTTTTCTTCCTTCTGCTTCTCCAGCTCCGTTGTTGATCTCCATGACCAAAAAAGATCGCGAGAATTTGTTGGATTACCCGTCGTGCATTTACTCAGGTCACCCGCCAAATAGGTGGCACCAGTGCCAAAAGATAAAGAGCCTTGTTAGGTAGATGAGGTTTAAACTGCTACCGATACTGATATGATTCTTTTGAAAAAATATTAAAACAAAAAGTGAGAGAAGGAGAAAATTTTTTATGTTATGAAAATTATTTTTATCTTCAATTTATACTATTTCATCAAATAAATGTCATACATATTAGTATTAGCATGCGATTTAGTCCGCAAACGTGCTTATAATAAGACTTTTCCAAAGATAAATGATTGCTTTGAAAATACAACTATTTTTCATAGTTTCTCTCCATTCGTTTAATCTTATAATTATAATTTTTTAAAATTTTTATATGAAATAAAATAAATAATTTAATTTTTTTAAATCTTAAAATAAAAATAATATTAAAAAATATATTTTAATAATATTTTATTCAATTTTTAACTTTAATCTTAACTCATTTCACTTTATCTCTGAAACCAACTATAACTAAGTTTACATATTAAATAACTGTAAATTTTTTTTATTATAAGTTCTTTTTATAAAATACGGCCACGCTCGTAACAAAAATATCTTAATATTCTTTCGAAGAATTTTCTTTTTCTTTTTCACCCATAATTTATAAACACTATAAAATCATAAATTGAACAATAAAATAGGATCGTTTAAGAATAAATACTAATACTTACTGACAAAAATTGTGTGTTATATTAGCCATATTCATATAAGAATTAATATTTACATCAGCCTACACATCACACACTATAACTTTTTTTTATTTTTTTTATTTGTTTCTCTTATTAAATGTGTATTATATGGATGATGAATAAAAAAATATAAATGTTTCAAGAAGAGTAAAAAGAAAAAATTTAAAAAAAAAATAAAAAAAAATAAAAAACACATTGATGTGTGGTGTGTAGGTTTATACATAGCAATGCTCTTTATATAATATTAAAGATAAGAAATAATAAGAAATAATAATAATAATAATATAAGGTGGATTCTACATTTACAACGACAAGACACGAACGTGTGATATTTGATTGATTGCCATATCTGATCCCTAAAGGCCATAGACCAACATCTAATGTAACCTACTCGCTAAACAACTTGACATTAAAGAGGAAAAAATAAAGTATATGACAAATTTGGGTTTTCATTTCAATGTGACATTTTTTGGTTTCATCACTACATTTAAATAATAACTAAAATCTTTATGATTTTTAAGGTGAATATTTATAAAAAAAAAAAAAAAATGATAAGAGTCCGTTTGGCTCCGTTTATTTTGTCCGATTTGTTTTTTTTTTATAGTATTTTTTTTTACTTAATAATTAAAAAAATATTGTTTAATAATATTATGAATTTTTTTATTTTTTAAAAAATATTTGAAAGTGTTAAAAATGATGTGAAAAAAAGATTTAAAACATTTTTTTTCATTTTATTTTTCTAACACTTTTAAATATTTTTTAAAAAATATTTACAATATTATTAAAAATATTTTTTTAATCACTAAATAAATAAAAACTAAAAAAATATATTAAAAAATCAATCGGACAAAATAAACTGAGCCGGGTTCCACTTCCTAGCATTTCTCATATAAATATAATCAATTAATTTAAAAAAACAAAACAAATATTGGTCTTCCTGCCATAACTTTCCGTGCCGTGTTGGAGTTTCAATACGTGTACCGTTGGATCCAGGTGTGTAGTAGACTAGTACGACGACTCGCCGTTTACGGTACCTGTCAGGAACATTCACTCATGACTCAAGTTACCTACCTGTCTCTCTCGACTCTACCCAGCCTGTCGTATTACATTTATTGAAATCTAAATATCTAATATAACTTGAGATGAATTGATATAAAAATTAAAAATAAAATAAAATATTATTTTTTAATATTATTATTAATATAATATTTAAAAAAATTAAATTATTTATTATATTTTATATAAAAATTTTAAAAAATCATAATGATAATATAAGATGAATTGAGATCAGCTCTAAATTTAAATGAGACTAAATTAGTAATGGGCTCTCATTAATATTGAAATATATTGTTTTTAATTAATCTAAGTTTTTTTTTTTTTTTAAAAAACATTTGTAATTTAGCTCCAAGCCAATGTTAGAATCTTGGAAATAAGTAAAGAAAATGTTATTTACACTTATAATTTTATCATACTTGCTGACATGTCAATTATTAAAATGGTAAAAATTTAAATTTTAAAATTCCAAACTCGAGTTTAAAAAAATTAATAAAATAAAGCGAATGCTCAACACGTATAATATTATACATAAAACTATACATATAGACGTAACACTACGGAATAATAAGAAATAGTAGGCTCAAATGATGAGGAACTCAATGCAAGTCATACGGTCAAAAAGCTTGAGAGTTGCCCTTTTTACGTCTCTATAGATGATGATTAATCACTATCTCGTGTTTTGGAAGGAGAAGAAGAAGAATATTGAGGTTGCCTCCGCTGGGCTCCATTAATATTCAAAAGACCCTATTTTTGACAGTTTTATGCCATATTTAGTGTCAATTGCTTCCAGCTGGAAAATTCCTTTTTAACTACAAATCATGCAGTTATCACGGCATTGACAACTCGGTATATAGTTTTTTTTTTTTCTTTCTTTTTCAAATTTTAAGATTCATAATAGAAGACATATTATAAGCATGAAAAGAATAATTATATTGAGTTCGACAAACTCACAGTGACATGAAAATATATACTAATAATTATCTTTTAAATATATTTATTGGTGTGGTATCAAATAATTGACAAATATGTAAAATATAATAAATAATTTTATAATAATTTAATATCACTTCATGAAATGACAAGAGATCGATAATTCCAAATGTGGGCCCCATAAAAAAATGAATTTTTCACAATAGATAAATTAAAAAAAATAAAAAACTTTTGCGAAACTTAGACATTTAAATATATCATTTCTCATTAAAAACACAAAGGATAGAAGGAGCCGCATCGCTCTGCACCACCATGTTGGTGTACAAAATAATAAAAACAGGCTGGATTGCAAAGACTGCGAAAATAGAGTGAGTGAAACTGGGCCGGGAACATGAAGGGGCCAATGCGTGCGGTATCCACTGGGCCCATTTTTGTATGGCTTTGAAGGCAGTAAATAAGGACACTTTAGCCTTGACGTGGGATCAGCAAATTGGGCTAATCATGCCATGCTAGTTGCCCATAAATCCTAAGCCTAAAAAAGAACCTTTACTACACAATACCATATGACATGTTTAATTTATTTTATAATATGATATAACGCTTAAGTCAAGACAAGTCAATTTATAAATTTATTTTTATAAAATAGATTAAAGATTTCTCTTGGTATATAGCTAGTAGCGTGAAGTTCAATGTAAGCATCCTTTCCTTTTAACTTTTGAAGGCAACATTCCTCAATTTCATCACAATTATCCTCAAGGATCAGAAACCAAACAAAACCTCAGAATTGTTCTCTGTATCCTCCCGCATATTCATGAGCTCTTATTATTTCACGTGGAAACTGATCCTTCGTTACATAGTTAAACCCAATGAGAATATAGGCGACGACTTTTTGTACTCGGAAATGAAAGTTCAGCTTATATTGTCACAAACTCAATATTCTGTAGACAGCAATATCTTCGGTGCCAATGAATTATGAGAATTGTTAAGGACGTGTCTTTTTCACATCTTCTCCGAGAAGATGTTTGATGGGACACCTCAATTAAGAATAATATGATTTCTCAAATATTTAGATGAAATCATCATCGTACATGAATTCTGCAAATAGAATTTTGTGACTTGTTCGAATATTATTCGATAACTGTCCCACCTTATTTCTTAATTGTTCTTGTTTAAGAAAAACATGGCCAAATTAAGGATAGACGAGAAAACCCAACGAGGATTGAAAAGAAAACGTTGTTAAATACAACAAAACATAGTCCTCAACTAACAAGGAAAATTAAAGAAAGTTAGCACTTAAAATTGCGTGCAATGATTGATGTCTCACCGACCACTGGAATCTGGACGATCACACTATTTTGTCCCTTTCACCATTGGAAACGTGGCTTCATGGGAGATAAATGGTGGAGCCGTGATACATATCAGCTATTGTTTACGATTGATCCAATGACTGACCCGACATTATTTTTTTTTCTTTCTTTCTCTAAATGCAGACTACATCTCTCTCATCAGTACTTCTCTCTCTCATCAAACTCTCTCACTCCTCGGGTCTCTCTCTCATCAACTTCATCTCAGTTGTCGAAGTTGAATCGAGGAGGATCAAAAGAGTTATGGTAGGGAGGAGAGGCATAGTTGGGGAAGTCATGAGAGTTGAGAGAGAGAGAGAGAGAAGATTGTTTTTTAGATTAGTCGATAGATGTGAGCTGTTTGCTAAAGTAATAAACAATCCGGCCCCAGACATCTCTCGAGTAATATACTTCCATGGCATGGAACTCGAACTAACCAAATTCAGCAGAGGCTTCGAGGAAAGTGGATACCAACCACTTTTGGATTAGAAATAAGAAAAAAAAAGGAGGGGGTGGTTTTGTTATACAACTTCTGCTATATTCTATATTCTATATTTTTTAAAATTTTTTAATTCTTAATTTTTTTTAAAAATTATTTCAAATTTTCTATTCATTATTTATATAATAGATATTTGATAAAAGAAAAAAAAAATAATATATGAAAATTATGTAAATAATAAAAAATTGTGGAGATTTTTTGTTTAGTTAAAGCAGTGCGTCGTGGCTGCTCTTCAAACAGTGGCTGCCCTCCGGATTTTCTTTAATAAATGGTGTTAGGTGTTAACGTGTGTGGCATTTAAGTCGTGCTCTCACGTGTAAATTATTTGCCAGTCAAGCCACGCAAAAGTTTTCTCTGTTTTTTAAAGGTAGGGAGCAAATCCCGCCTCCATTTGATTTCTAGATGCATCAAAAGACTAGGCAATATGCATGCACCAGCTATATTTTCAAGAGAGATTTACGTCATCAATTTTTCATATAGTACTAAATATTTGATACATATAATATAATTATTTTTATGTGTCTATTTTTTCATTTTTTTTCCTCTCTTTCGCTCTAAAAAAGTTATTATAAGAGAGTGTTTAGTTAAAGAAATGAGGTGAGAAATTGTCACAAAAATTTCATAATTTTCTTTTCAAACATCACTTAAATACATACAAAACACATTTTAATTTCAAATTTTTAATTTTTTCATCTTATCATAATTATCTAATCATTACAAATTTTACAAATTTCAAAATAATATACAAAAATTAATACAATTTTTTCAAATTTAAAATAAAAATAATATTAAAAAAACTATATTCAAATAAGATTTTAACTTTATAATATTTTTAATCAACTTTTATTCTCTTTTTTTTTTTTTCAAAACACAATAAAATTTTTTAACTCAAATTATATCACTACTATTTACAGATCATTTCACTATTATTCATAGAAGTTTGAGATACTCAGCGTCCAATCGAGTCCTCTTATACAATTCCATTAAGAATGGAAGACGCATTTCCTTATTTTTGCTGAAAAATATTCATCCATCAATTGATTAACTCCACTACCCGAAAGTGAAAGTCAACTTACAAAAATGGAGAGGCCAAAACATATACACACATACTAGTGAAGGTGCTATGTGCAAGGCACATATACCCCTTGCATATGGCACCTGGTTAGAAGAATAAAAAAGACATGTGAAATCAGTTCTGGTTAGTGAAGATGGTTTGCAGATCTGAAGAATGTTTATTTTTTACATCATATAGACATTTATTGCATATTGTGTCTAGATTTAGTTGAGTTTCATGTATATATGAATGATTTTGTTAGTGAAGATATAGAAATTGGAACAGATTTTGTTTGGGTTTGATTTTGTCTGATGCGAATGATCTATATTTAGTTGAGAAAAGTATGGGCAAAACAGTCAGAAGATGTTAGGGTTGTGTGTGTGGTCTAACTAGGAGTAAAGATGTAAATTTTTCAATTAAACAAAAGGATAAAAACGTAAATTTGTGAATAAAACAAAACAAATGACAAGGACAAAACAGGAAAAGCAGAAATGAAGAGGAATAAAATTGAAAAACAAAATTTAGAAAAAATTAGGAATAAAATTTGGAGAAAATTTATTGTTCATCCGTATAGACTTTTTATTCCTAGAATAATTATACATATATATTATAAATAACCTATATATTCTAGCTGCTGGCTAATCTTAAAAGAATGAACATAATTAAGGTAGATGGAGGTGCCGATGATTATGTCTATAGCCATAGCCATTTTCTTTAATTTGTTGAAAATCTTTTTTGTGCACTCACGGAAAAGAGAGGCCTACATACGTAGTTTCAAAGAATAAGATTCAATGGAGGGAGGGGCCTCCTACTCCAAGGCTCAGTGGTTTAGCTGAAAAAGTTTGTTCATGCGCTTTCGTGATTATAATATGACCCCTTAAATATTGCTAAAGCAAACACACCACCGATGTTAAGACATGTCAATTGTACTTCATGACCTATATTAATCACAAATTAAAGATTCTTAAACAAACATAGTGTAGATATATATAGAAAAAAAATAAATCTATTTATAGGGTCGACTCACTCTTTATCATGTACTAATATATTGTTGATATGAAAGCATTTCACATTAGCGATTTTAAAAAATAATTAGTGTTTTAATTCTTCTTTTAAAGTCGAATATATGGATCTCACAGTGAATAGTATTTAAAAAAAATTAAAACATAAACAAATTTTTATGCTAGCTAATGATATGCTTGGTATTAGAGCAATGCTATGTATAAGCGTAAAGTGAAAATATATTTGCAATCGTGAATTGTGCAATCGTCGCGTAATCGTTTTGAAAAAATGAATCAAAACATAGTACCTACATGAAAAAAATTAATTTTTTAATAGTAGACTCCACTTTTTTTCAAAGCGATTACACGTCGTTTACATACTTTACGATTACATGTAGAATTACTCAAGCCTAAAATATGCAAGTCATATATATGTAGGCCTTTGAAAATAGTAGATTTTACTAGAAAAATAGTTTTTTTTTTTTTATGTACTTTTTATGGTGTGGTTTACGTTTTTAAAAGAGTGGATTATATTTGTACTAATATCACTTGTCTTACTCGGAATGTAGAACAATAGATGCTTAGATATACATAAAAATGAGTGATAGAATTGTATAGATAAGTAAGATTGCCCAACAACTGCAAGATCAACGATTTTGACCTTAAATAATTAACTTCTAACCCTAAAACACGATTGGGATCGACATCCACATTAAATAATAGACGACCATACTGGATTTCCAAGTTCCAACCATGCATGTAACTCGTACATGTGACCAAGGGAGGGGGTGGTCTACGTACGCCACCTCGTGACCATTATGAGGTGGCCAAGCCATCTTGCCATAGCCACGAGGGTGGTTTGGGTCACTCTCACTTCTCAAAGGGGCCACCCCGAGTTAGGTGGCTGTCCAATACTTGATTTTCATTTTTAAAAAACATGAGATTTTTTTTATAATATTTTTAGTCTTTTAGACTTTTGAAAAATAAGTCTGGTGGGTTTTCGAGAAAAAAATATGTGGATTATTTTTTGAAATTTTGATATAATTTTAAATGATATGTTAATAAGCTGTCATAACTTGATACTATCGATCTTTTTTATTCCTTAAGAATTAGGAATGAGCATTTTCATTCCTTCAAAAATAGGAATTCTTAATCCTCATTCCGCGAACCAAGTGCAGCTTAAAAATATATTTTTGGCAAATATGATAGCCGAGCCCATCCTTCATAAAGCATGAATACGATGCTTTTAGCTAGAGACCAACTATATATATAAATATATATTTATTTATTTATTCTATTATAATAAGTGGTTATCTAATTGTGAATAGTAAATTTTTATTTATTTTTTTGTTAAGTCCATTAAGTCTTGTTTTACCAAAAAGCCTTTAAAATTCTTGACCATTTGACGTATAGCTCACTTATAGAATTTAATGAAAAATATTGTTTTACCAAATATCCTTAAAATCCTTGACCATTTGATGTGTAGCTCTTATGTAGAATTTAATGAAAAATCATGTTTTACCAAAAGGCCCTTAATAGTCCCACGGCGCAAATAAATTGACGTTTCTTTTTTATGTCTTTTTTATTTTGACAGTGTACTCATTTTCCTTTCTTTTTGTTTTAATTTTTTTAAATAAAAAAATTAAAATAACTTTACTCTTTAGAACAAAAATGCTTTAAAGCATTCTCATTGTAAAATTTAACTTTAAGTACATTTAACTAATAAAATACTTAAAACACTCAATATATAATATTAATTATTAATTTAATTAGAATATAATTATTATTAATATTTTAATTAGTAGAACTATAAAATGTGATAAAAATAAAGATTAAAAAATTATTAAATTAATAATATTTTATTATTATATAGAGAGTAAATAGATAATCTAATATAAATGCAAACTAATGTTAATACTTTGTTGAAGTTTTAAATTTTTTTAATATTTATTTTTTATCTTTCTTTAACCTTGTATTTTTTTTTTCCTAAATAAATAAGTTACTGATTTTTTCACTTTTTTATTTATTTAAATCATTATATCAGGTACTCTCCGAGGCTAACGCACCAGAGCCGTTTTCTAGTATGTATATATATCTATGAAAATTAATACTTTGTCTCATGATTTTGTCCACTTAAAGTTATCATTCAGGCATTTTAATTTTTTTTAATGGTTGGGGAAGTTATAACTATCAGTAAAGTTGTGTATTTTTTAAAAATATTTAAAGATATCTAAAAAATGTTTAAAAGAAAAAGGAAAAAAAGTACAATTCTACTAGATTAGTCTTTTTAATCACGGATTTAATTATCAAATTTATCGTCCATGAAATTCAATAAAGTATTTTTAATGGTTTCCTCTAGGTTGTAAATTATATTTTTTAATCAGAATTGATCTAAGAGCTATTAAATATTGTCATGTTACTCAAGTAAGATAATGGTGAGATGAATAAGGATCTGTATAAATTTTAAATAGACAAGTCTTGTACAGTCATTTCATAAAAATGTTTAAGAAAATTTTTTCTTTTTAGTAGGATCTATTTTTTTATAAAATGAGACTTATTTATTTGAAAGTTATACGTAATATTATTAAGGTAAGATAGTGATGATGTTGTAGTTTTGAGCATTCTTATTTACAAAAATATATATATATATATATATTTTTTATTACAAATCGTGTAATAATTGTTTTTGTATTATTTTCTTCCCGATCCATCGGATTCCTGAAGCTTTGACTTTTATTTTTTGTTTTTTGATCTGATTTGGATTTGGTGTCGACTCTTCGAAAACACAGGAAATTCCAGGAAAGTACGTGGAGTGTGACTTTGTTGCCACATTTACCAAGATGTCCATTAATGAGCAAACAGAGTTCGTGTGGCTAATAGTAATTTAACGGTTGCGCGGTCATATATGTGTTCGCGTGAGCAATTGAGCATCAACTCTGCCCTTGCTCTGTTCTTCGAACTTTTGGAAAATTTCTCACCATAGGTACAGAAACACCTCCGTTTGATCTCCCGGTCCGTTCTCGAACGAAAATTCTGAGAAATTACACTCAGGAGTCCCACAAAATCTTCTCGGTAGAAATGCAGAGAAGATTATTAAGGCTGTTAGACTGCATGCACGTTGCAGTACTAGCGTCATCGGAATTTTCGCGAAGGAAGGTTCAGGTGACTTGTCTATATCTTTCTTTAGCATGTGTTTGGATGCCGAGAAATCTTCTGGGAAAATGAAACCTGTGATATATGAATTTAGCCAGTCCTTCTAGGCTTTCCCTTCTTTTCCCGCTTTTTCTCGGCAACCAAACCAGTGGCAAGGCGTTTTGTTCGTGGTTTTTAATCTTTCCCATTGAATTTGAAGTGGGTATCATAAATTCCCATGTTTTGTGGTTTTCCTTCACCTGAGTAAGAAGTGGAAAATTTCAATATCGAAACGATACGGTTTCCGACCACAGAGAGAACACCGCTAGAAGTTGTAAATTCCATGAGGTACAGGGACATTAAAGTCCTTGCAAAATCAATCCTCACCTACTCATGACATCCAATTTCAGCGATGGTTGCGGGGGTCACGTGTAAAATTCCATTATATTGTCGCCTCTTACACAGATACATAGTTGGTCACTTGTGTCTCATCACGTTGAATTTTTTAATTTATTTTTTCTCCCGTGTGTCAAAAGACAACAATGCCATTATCGTGCAGGTAATTACTAATGTTTTAGGCTTGTATATCTTATTGTTATTTATTATTTTATTTTTATTTAATATTTTTTTTATTATTACTTATAGAATATTTGAAAATATCTTACTATTTAAATATAATTTTAATGTATTTTTAACAACAAATACTTTAAATTATAAAAATATTTCATAAAAATAAATTTAAGATTGAGCCTCAGCTCGCCTACTAAGCTTTTTTTTTAATTCTCATGAAGAGCTGTGCTGCTAGGCGAAGTAGTGAAGTGCTGCACTCACTCTAGATGGCGATTGTCCAGTAGCTGTAAGTATCACTAGCTTAAGCTCTAATTCGTTAAATATCTTTATAGTTATAATAATTTAATATTGAACGGGTCAAATAATTGTAATTAAGAGGTGCAGCGATTTTAGTTTGATTAGCAATAGATTGGCGCTTTCCACGCGTCAGATCCCGCGGAATTATAATACTAAGGTCCCTTATGTTATTCGACATCTACCACTTCCACTTGATTGTCTTTTGTTTTAAATTATAAAATACATGTGATCTCTGTGTACCTTTTGTGTTTACTGAAAGTCTTCCCGTGTCTCTGGGGTCGTACTGTTCCTATAAACAATGGTTTTAGGAGAGGTAGCCATGTTAGAGAGCAGCTTGCCTCGGATTTGTTTGGTTGCTAGCTAGAAGTCAATAAAAACATCATTTTTTTTTTTATTATAGTTATTATTGCGTTATTAGTTAGAGGTGCCTCGTGAATTTCTTGGTAGGTGGGTCCATCATATGCTATTTTGATGTCCATTTTCTTTGCCCAAATATGGGATCAACTATATGTATAGCATGGTTTAATGATATTTAGTTGATGGTGATATTTGTGTAAAAAGACCGAGCTTTCCCAACTTCTTGTTGGAAAATAAAAATAAAAATAAAAATAATTGTTCCATGTTTTCAACCAATTAAGCCTTTAGTTACTGTTTTGATTGAGATAAGATAAGGTAAGATGGTTTTAAATGAGTTGAATAAAATATTATTATAATATTATTTTTTAATATTATTATTGTTTTGAGATTTAAAAAAATTAAATTGTTTATTATAATTTGTGAAAAAATTTAAAAAAATTGTAATGATGAGATGGATTGAAATTACATTTCAATTCAAATGAATTGAGATAATTTGTGTATAATAATAAAATTATTGATTAAAATTAGATGAGGTTTGTATCCAAATAGGCCTAAAGTTCTTTTTTACTTTTGGGAGAGATAAAAAAAGATTTTATTCCTTGTTTTGTGTTTTAATTGAAGTCGTCCATCCTTTTGCTCTGTTTGGGTCCACCTATCTAATTAAAAGCATATGTGCATGAAATTTATTTTGCCTCTACGAGTTTTGGGCGTGAGAATTGTTCTGTACTCTCTCCTTGTACGTTCGTTATAAAGAGAAAACTAATGACTATGTATATAAGTGGGAATCTCAATTGATCACGCAGGAACTAATTATCTGAGACTTTGGGTTGGAATATTTGCTGCAATAATCAAGATGGGAGCTAGCAATGCTACAGTACTGTCGAGTCCGTGTCCAGTGCCGATGAAGGCAACGTCGAATGGGGTGTTCCAGGGGGATAATCCTCTTCATTATGCACTCCCTCTTGCCATCGTGCAGATATGTCTTGTTGTCACTCTCACACGCATTCTCGCTTTTCTTTTAAGGCCATTGAGACAGCCTCGAGTGATTGCAGAGATTGTTGTAAGTTCCTTGAATTAATTTTCTCCATTATAATTCTAGATCATCTGCTGCGATTTCATATTGTACTGCTGCATGTCTGCCTGCCTTGTTATTTACCAATAATTAAGCAGGATTCAGAAATTATTTTGACAGCCAACTTTGCATCTTGAACTCCGTACGTGGCCCTGCATGCATGCCTCTATGTATGATCGAATTTTTTAAACCGTAGTACTGATCTGCTCTGATCTATTTCATCTTCTTATTGTTTAGTTGAAGACTTGTTTTTATTTATTTTAGAGAGGACTTGAGGAGAACCTAATCATGATCATGAGATAGCATTTACTTTGCGAGCTCTTAGTGAGGTAGATAAAGGGCTTAATTATGTTGAGAAATAATTTTACATTACCTGTAAACAAGGTTTTGGATATGTTTATAATGAATGAACAATCATTTCTTGTATAATCCTTTCATGAGATGAGTTAGGCCCATAAATTTTTTTATGGTATCAGAGTCTGCTATAGGACGAATGATGGTTCACACTACTTACTCCGTGATAAGGACAAGAAAAAAAATACTGGCCTGCACGTGAGGGAGAGTGTTGAGAAATAACCTCACATTCTTTGTGGACAAGGTATTGAACATGTTTATAAGGAATGAACAATCATCTATTGTAAAACCAGTTTTATGAGATGAATTAGGATTATGAATTTTCTCAAATTAGTGATATTAATTTTCTGAACTTTGTGGTGCTTTTTACGTCTCTAGTAACTTCCAATATGATCTTCAATTGCTGTTAAGCCTGTTTTCGTAAAAGTACTGGACCGACGAAATGGTTCTAGCTAGGAAAGTCGCACCACTATATAATGCTTGCAGCACAATCCATTGGTAACAGTTTGATCTATTGCTTCCCATGATGGAAGAGGTTTCTTGTTGGCATTCGGTTTATAACCACGGATGTCTCATCAAACCTGCATACACTGGTAAGATGTGAAAATTTTTTAGATCAGTTTTCATAGATGAAATAAATATTTTTTTAAATATATATTTTAAAAAAGCATAGCATATGTATATATATATATATATATATATATATATGTATATTTATATCTATATGACCAGCCTATCGCCCGTGGCATAACACTTTCGCCACCCAGATCGGGCTATGGCCTATGCACCTATGGTAGCCAACTAACAGTAGTCACCCATAGAGGCCAGAGAAGGGTGGCTTGATTTGGGCCTCCTGTGGTCACCGGAATCTGGCCACCCTGTGGTGGCAGCCACCAGTACCAGGTGGTGGTTGTCTAATTTTTTGAATTTTTACGCCATAGATCTTGTATGTTTAGGAATGAAAATATCTTTTACTCTAGAGAATCGAGATGATTTTGGTTGCCAAACATCCTTTCAAGAGTCATAACTTAGGTTCTACATAAAGGTGGTTCCATCCTCATCTTCTTTAATTTGCTTGCTGCATCTTCATTTTTGATGGAGAGTTTAAATCTTGTTGCTTTCTTGGCAGGGTGGAATATTACTTGGCCCATCCGCTCTCGGTCGTAACAAAGACTATCTGAATGCAGTTTTTCCATCTAGAAGCCTCACTGTGTTGGATACTTTAGCAAATCTGGGTCTCCTTTTCTTTCTATTCCTCGTTGGCCTAGAGTTAGACCCAAGGTCCCTCCGTCGAACCGGAAAGAAAGCTTTAAGCATAGCCATTGCAGGAATTAGCCTTCCGTTTGTATTAGGAATTGGAACTTCATTTGTCCTCCGAGGAACTATTTCCAAAGGTGTAAATGGACCCCCGTTTCTTGTATTCATGGGGGTGGCCCTTTCTATCACTGCCTTTCCTGTTTTGGCCCGTATTCTGGCTGAGCTCAAGCTATTGACCACTGATGTTGGCCGCATGGCCATGTCGGCGGCAGCAGTCAATGATGTGGCTGCATGGATTCTACTTGCTCTTGCCATTGCCCTCTCTGGCAATGACCACTCTCCCCTCGTTTCAATGTGGGTTTTCTTGTGTGGCTCTGGTTTTGTTCTCTGTTGTGTATTCACTGTGCCGCCTATCTTTAAATGGATGGTGCAACGTTGCCCCGAGGGTGAGCCTGTGGAAGAGTTGTATGTGTGTGCTACTTTAGCTGCAGTTTTGGCAGCCGGGTTTGCCACTGATGCCATTGGAATTCATGCCCTCTTTGGTGCATTTGTGCTTGGAGTTCTTGTCCCAAAGGAAGGGCCATTTGCAGGTGCTCTTGTGGAAAAAGTTGAGGATATCGTCACTGGTCTTTTCCTTCCATTGTACTTCGTCTCAAGTGGATTGAAAACCAATATAGCCACAATTCAAGGGCTCCAGTCATGGGGTCTCCTTGTTCTAGTCATTTGTACAGCCTGTATTGGGAAGATTGTCGGTACGGTGGCAGTCTCCCTCCTCTGCAGAGTGCCTCTCCAGGAGGCTTTGGCTCTGGGGTTCCTAATGAATACTAAAGGTTTGGTGGAACTCATCGTCCTCAACATTGGCAAAGACAGAAAGGTAAAATGTATTTTTTGGCTAGTTCTAACAACAGAGAGATCAAACTTCATAATCTTTCATGTGTAATTGGACTTGATCCGCTTCGTGATCCTAATAAACTTTGCTGATTTTTATTGCAGGTACTGAACGACCAAACATTTGCCATCATGGTTCTGATGGCCATCTTCACAACCTTTATTACGACACCTTTAGTTATATCAGTATATAAGCCAGCTAAAAGAATGAGCAAAGCTAATTACAAGCATAGAACAATTGAGAGGAAGGACCCCAATTCTCAACTTCGGATTTTGACATGTTTCCACAGTACAAAAAACATCCCCACGATGATCAATCTCATTGAGGCTTCACGTGGGACTGAGAAGAAGGGAGGACTCTGCGTCTATGCATTGCACCTCATGGAGCTAACTGAAAGGCCCTCTGCAATTCTGATGGTCCACAAGGCAAGAAAGAATGGGCTACCCTTTTGGAATAAGGGGCGCCATTCGGATAGCGATCGAGTCGTCGTTGCTTTCGAGGCCTTCCAGCGGCTAAGCCACGTGTCCATTCGCCCTATGACTTCAATTTCTCCCATGTCTACGATGCACGAGGACATATGCACGAGTGCTGAGAGTAAAAGGGCGGCTATGATAATTCTCCCCTTTCACAAGCACCAGAGGTTTGATGGAGCACTCGAGACAACTCGAAATGAATTCCGTTCAGTCAACCGGAGGGTTCTTGAGCATGCACCATGCTCTGTGGGGATCTTGGTGGACCGTGGGCTTGGTGGAAGCACCCATGTTTCTGCAAGTAATGTTTCTTCAACCTTAACAGTCTTGTTCTTCGGAGGAATTGATGATCGGGAGGCCCTCGCTTATGGTGCTGGAATGGCTGAGCACCCCGGTAATTCATTGACAGTCATTCACTTCAGAACAAGCCCTGAGCTTGCAGGGGAGACAGCTCTCGTCAATATCAGGGACGACTCCAACGGTTCATCAGGATCAGGAGATGAAAAATTTCTTGCTGAATTCAAGCGGAAGACTTCGAATGACAGCTCCATCAAGTTTGAAGAGAGGGTGATGAGAAATGCTGCAGAAACGATTGACGTGGTTCGGGAGTTTAGTCGATGCAGTCTGTTCTTGGTCGGCCGAATGCCGGAGGGCCAACTAGCTGCAACATTGAACGTGAAACATGACTGCCCGGAACTTGGGCCGGTTGGCAGCTTGTTGACATCTCCAGATTTCTCAATTTCAGCATCAGTCTTGGTGGTGCAACAATATCATAATAATAGATCAGCGAGAGTGTCAATTAATTCAGTGTCTTCAAGGAGGGTAGTGTCGCCAGAGTATGGTTCTTCTGTGATGGGCAAGGAAGATTTGGAATCTAAATGATTGGTTCATGGGGGCCTAATAATGAAATTATATGTACATGCAGCAGCAAACAGATCAGCAGTCATGACTAGAAATAATACAATGTCTAAGTAACCTAAAGTTTTATTTTACTCATGCCATAACTATAGTTTGAAACTATATATGCATTATCACCTTTAAAAGTTTGTGATTATAGACCCATTAGTCTTTGTAATGTAGCCTAAAAACTGATTGCTAAGGTGATATCCAATAGATTGAAAACAACCTTGTCCTCTATCATTGGGGAGATCAAAGTGCTTTTGTCCCTGATCGGTTAATCACAGATAATGTTCTAATTGCCTATGAGTTAGTTCATTATCTTAAACAAAAGAAGAGAGGAAAAAATGGGTATATGTCTCTAAAATTATATATGAGTAAGGCATATGATAGAGTTGAATGGAGTTTTATAAAATTAGTGATGGGGGTCATGGGTTTCAATCAAAATTTTATCCATATGATCATGTATTGTGTCAGTTCAGTTTCCTTTTCTGTGCTGATAAATGGTGATCCCAAAGGACCTATTTTACCAAGTAGAGGGTTGAGACAAGGGGACCCATTGTCCCCTTATCTCTTTCTTATATATATTGAAAGCTTGACTACTCTACTAAAAGAAGCATGGCTGAGGAGGGAGATTTATAGTCTTAAAATTTGTAAGGGTGCTCCAAAAATTAGTCATTTGCTATTTGTAGATGATAATGTTATTTTTCATAAGCCTGAGGTGGGAGGAAATAGAAGAGTGTAGGCTGTTTTGGAAAAATATGAAGCTGTTTTTGGTCAGAGGATTAATAAAGAAAAGACTGCTATGGTTTTTAGTGGCAATGTTAGTAGGGAGGTTAGAGAAGAGATAAAACTATTGTGTGGGAAACAGTGAGATTCAATAGTATGAAAGATATTTAGGTCTCCCTTCAATTATGGGTAGGTCAAGACATCAAGCTTTTCATTCTATTAACACAAAAAGTTTGGGAAAAGCTTCAATGTTGAAAAAAAAATCTGTTATCACAAGGGAGGAAGGAAGTGCTATTAAAAGTAGTGACACTTTCTATTTCAACTTATCCTATGAGTTGTTTTATTTTACCATCAAGTTTGTGTTTGATTTGGAGGGTTTCATGTCAAAGCTCTAGTGGGCACAAAAGGGAAATGAGAGAAAGATTCATTGGCTAAGTTGGTCTAGAATGTGTGAGGCAAAGTCATGTTCGGGGGGGAGGGGGGTGTTTAAAGATCTTAGGGTCTTTAATCTGACTTTCTTGACTAAACAAAGATGGAGGCTAATGCAAGATGAAAACTCTCTGATATTCAAATTGTTTAATGCAAGATATTTCTCTCACTCGAGTTTTGAGCAAGTTGGTTTGGGAAATTGTCCATCATATACTTGGTGGGGTATATGGGAAGCAAAGAAATGGCTACTTGATAGTTGTAGATGGAGAATTGGAAATGAAAGAACTGCCAGAATTTGGTTTGATCAGTGGATACTAGGGCATGTTGCTTTAGCTTTAGAAGGAATTCTTAGAATAGAAGATACACAAGAAGACTCAGTGGCTACTCTTATTGATGATGATACAAGAATGTAGAATGTTAATAAATTGAGATCTCTTTTCAATCCAAGTGTGGTGGCTGATATCCTATAAGGTAGTTATCTGTCCAGGGGTTATTATTGTGACGCCTCAACTTCCACGTATAGAAACGCGAGAATCATGACATCGGGATGATGACAACATGGGTCACGCATCTCAACAATAAGTGTTCAAGTATGTGCAACATACAAAAAGTGCACAACAAAAATGCAGTGGATATATTAAATAAGTCAACTAAATATCAAAATTTTTAAATGCAAAACTATCAAAATAAAAGTATTCATAAAAATTATACAGTTATCCATAAAATAAAGTAAAAAGCCAAATATATAGATAAAAGGGAAACAAATCTCATAATCCAAAAAACGATCACATGTCACTTCTTCCGCGGAGCCAATTCCTCAGCTTAATGTCTACATCTGCATCAAAATTTGTGATATCATAAAACGATACCACAGGGTATTGGATACCATGAGATTATGAATCTCAGCAAGTAATAAACCAAGCAACCCAAGAGATAAAAATGCATTAATGCAATCAACAAACATGTGTGCAAATGGCGACACACGAATATGATCCAAAAACCTCATTTTCTCCGAAAATGATTATTTTTTAACGCACGTCAAAAATCCCATTTGACCCAAAACACGCTATAAATAATATCCACTATTTTTTTCAGAAAATAACCTAAACATAGACCAACCATTTTTCCAGAAAATGGTGCTTGTAACCATTAAATCATAAACCGACAACATAATCATTTATCGAACATTGTAGACGGGACTCTACCACAATCCCTACTGCCGTAGGCAGGAATTACAAGCGGGACTCTACCACCATCCTTACAACTCGTGCTGTAGGTGGGAATCACAGGTGGGACTACCACCATCCCTACTGCATGCATTGTAGGCGGGAATCACATGCGGGATTCTACCACCATCTTTGCTTACCACTATACCTACAGTTCCTTTCCACACAAGGGGTACCTATTAGAGCACTGTAGACGGGAATCACAGGCAGAACTTTACCACCATTCCTACCGCATGCACCCTAGGTGGAAATCACAGGCGAGACTCTACCACCATCCTTGCTTACCACAATCCTTACCGCGTGTACCGTAGGTATAAATCACAAGCGAGGCTCTACCACCGTCCCTGCTTACCACAATCCCTACAATCTCTTTATCCTCTCTCTCAAACCGTTCAATCCATTCATTTCAAACATACCTAAAACCATCTCTCACATGAAAACCTAGTTTTTATTCACAACACATAAACATGCATGAAATGATGCAATAAATTCCATAATGCCAAACACAACATAAATTTACGCAAGCATAATTTAATTAAATAAACAACCCATCCTCACATTTAACCGACCCTAATACTCCTTGGACTCAATGTCCTGCAGGACCAACCAGACTGCAGAAAATTTGTTAGTGCAAAAATATATTTAAATCTCAAGAAATTCTTTGAAAAATTACTTACAATACTAAAATATAATTTTCGAATGGTCAAGGAGGTGCAAGAGGTGGCGGCACAGCCATGCAACAGTGCAAATAGCACTATGGTCGTGGGTTTCAAAATGCTAAACACTCAAATTGGAAATAGAGATGGAGGAGCTTCTCGGTGGCGGACTGGAGCTGAGGAAGGGTGAGTTAGGTAACTGGGAGGTTGCCGATGGTGTGGTGAAAAGCTGGTGGCTAATGGTGGCGCAATGGCGGCGCGCGAGCTCAAGGGTGCCGTGGCTTGGAGCTGCGCGTGAGGGTTGACAGCAGTGAGGGAGAGGCTAGAACTTTAAGAGGAGGGTCACCGGCTTTTGGGGAAGAAGTTGGAAGGGGCAGTGACAGTCATGGTGGTGTGTGGCGGTGCTAGGGGAGGACAAAGAAAACAGATGGGAGAGAGGGAGGAGAGGGTTGCGTGCAGGAAGAGAAGCAGGGGAAAAAGAAAGGAGAAAAAAAAGAAGGAAGAAGAAAAAGAGGAGAAAAAGAAAAAAGAAAAAAGAAAAAGTGAGAGAAAGAAATGAGGTCCAACCTTACAACTTGGGTCATAAAATTGAACTAACAAAAAAATTTTCAAAACAGTAAGTTGAATAAAATAATTTAAATGCAGTAACTAGCTAAAATAAAATAATAATAAAAATCTAATAACACAATAATTTTAAAACTCACAAACAAACTAATTTAAATTAAAGAATAATTTAAATGTAAAACAATAATTAATATTAAGAAAGCATATTAAAGTAAATTTCACGACTTAAAAATCATAAAAATAAACCAACGAAAAATTCGATAAATTTAAAACAAGAGAACCAATATTTAAATTATAAAATAATCATTCAATTAAAATACACTAAAATATAGGGTATCACAACTATTGATAGAAGAATCTAGGCTTATGAGAGAAGTGGATCATTTAGTGTGAGAAGTTGCTATAGGTTCATCAAAGCAAGATTGGGCTCACATAGTGCAAAAGCTTCAATAGCTGGTACTCATTAGATTCTATGGAAGCAAATTTGGAAGATGCGAGTGCCAAGTAAAATTAAAATCTTTGCTTTGTGTGCTTGTAAAGAAGGGCTTCTACAAAAGAAGATTTAATGAAAAGACATGTATTAACTGAGGGCAATGCTTTTTTGTGGTTTCCAGTGTGAAGATCTTCACCATGCTTTGGTCAGTTGTGATAGTAGTCAGAGTGTGTGGAAAGAGTTGATACCAGAAATGTCCATTGATGCTAGAATGAAAAATTATGATGTTGCTTTGAATTTATGTGAAGGAATATTAAAAGATGAGATGCCACTTTTCTTTAGTTTGGCTTGGTGTTTTTGGTATAGAAGAAACAAGATGTTGCACAATCAGGTGATGTTGAATTCAAAAAAGGTTGCTGAAAATGCTATTATCTTGTTCATAAGTTTTAAAGAGGTTAGATTTAAACCAAGTATTCAGTTGAAGCATCATTTTTTATGGAAGCCTCCTCTAGCAGGTATGCTAAAACTCAATATTGATGGGGCCATTTTTGGAGAGCTATGTAAATCAGGTATTGGTGCAATTCTAAGAGATGAACAAGGAGATATGATTATGGCTACTAGTAAGATTGAGAATGAGGTTGAGAAAGCTGAAGCATGAATTAATTGCAATTTTCCGAAGTCTTTAATTTTGTGTTAAGCATGGACATTAGAAAAGTTCTAGTAGAATCTGACTGTTTGTTGGCTGTGGAGACCTTGCAGCAAAATAGTATGGAGGGATCGATGTTCTGTGGAGACTTCACAGCAAAACAATATGGAGGGATCGATGTTAGGACTATACATAGAGATTAAATCTCTCTCTTCTTGTTTTGTTGAATGTTGTTTTGTTTATGCTAATAGAGAAGGTAATATGGCAGAACATAGGCTTGCTTGCAATATGAAAAATGTGGTTAACATTGATATATGAGAGGATTGTATTTCAGACTTTTTTTCTCAAGTCCTTTGACTTGATAAATGTTAGCAATTTTCTTTAATTAATGAAAGTTTGTTTTCTTATAAAAAAAAACATTTGAGCTTTAAATAAGTTCGTTTTCTTCTTCTTTTTTCCCCTTTGGCTACTCAAATGGTTTTGTTTCTTTTTCCAAGCATCTATGCTCAGAAAAACTACACCTAAAGAAGGCTGACCATACTGGCTCAAAAGTAAAGCAACCGAAGTGCTTGTATTAATCGGCCAACTCCAAAGACTTAAAAAGTTGGAGACCCATAATGAGGAATTGACCTAATCAGTGGCCAGCAAGTAAAGACTATAAAGTTGGTTCCAATGCCACCATCTTAAATCATGATCATTATTTTCTTTTTGCATCATGACCTACCACGTGACTAATAAATAATTGAACGTTTAGAAACATCAGAATTCGAATCCGGTGGGTGAGAAAAATCAAATAGATTAATGAGAAGAAAGGCAGAGAACCGTTGAAGTACTTTTTTTTTTTTTTTAAGCAAGTAATTTCATTAAACTAAAAAAGTAATACATGAGGAGGGGGTGGGGTTCCCAACAATCACTCCAAAAAGCAATAGAAAACAGTGCAAAGTGATGAACGAGTTTATTTGGGACCAAATTCATGGTCCCTACCCATGTCCTATAAAAGGACGCCATCTTATAAAAAGATGGAAAATTGTTTGCAAAAAAGCAAACAATGGTACCACCGCTGGAAACAGTGGTACCTCCGCTGGAAGCGGTAGAGGTGGTGAGTGCACTGCCACATATTGTCTGGAGTTGATTTTTGAAGAAATCCACAATCCCTCGAACAAGATTACTGGTTAGGGAAAGCAGTAACATAGGGTAGCAGCCTGAAACCAAGCCGAATCGCCGGCGACAGATCAACACAGGCAGTGGCGGCGCGTGCAGTACACGCGCCACCTGAGGAGGAGGACGGGTGAACAGATCAGCAAGATCTGGGGCCTCTGAAGCTGGTGGGGCCGCGCGTGGTTTCCAGAACCGCTCGAGGAAGCGGCTGCGGAAGAAAACCCCGCACGGCAGAGGTGGCGCGTGCGCCAAAAGCGCCGGGCAGAAGCATGATTTTCTTCCATGAACGTGTAGATCGGCGACCAGGGAGGCTGAACCTGCGTCGCGTGTTGGTCAGAGGTAGCCGGTAAACAGTAGATCGGCGATGGTTGGCGCTATGGAGGAAAAAAAAACTAGAAAACACCTACGAAAACCAACAACAGAAAAGCCCTTTGGGCTGGCTAGGGGAGGAGGTGGTCGGAGCCTAAGCTCCGAACCCCCTCCGCCCAGTGAATACGAGGTAAAAATCCGGTTCGGGAAGTGCAGAGAGAAAAGAGGAGAAGGGCTGGCTACGACCAAGTAAAACCCGATGGCTAAATTCCGAACCGTTGAAGTACTTGATCGTGGACGGTTGAACCAAATAAAAAGATATATATAGGGAATGGGGATCAGGTGGGACTTGTTATTTTTCTTTTCTTTTTAGAGAAAGAATGCCGCAAGAGAGTCTTAAAAGTTTTCCATCAAGAGAATGATTTCTTCGGTTTTAGAGCGTGCGAGTCTCGTGTATTTTTTTTCAAAAGAATAGAAAAAATTTAAGATTTACATGAAAAATAAACTTTTTCATATTGGTCTGTACTTTTTTCAAAAAAAAAAAAAAAATGCACAAACTTATACACTTAATATATCTAACATCACTCTTTCAATAGCTTTGGTGTGGAAGGCTCCACCGATAGTCCTTTAATTGGCATGCTTCTATCTTGGCCGTATAACCAATTGTACTATTATATTAACAACAATAATTGAGAATATAATCTTTCCAATATTGGACTGATCATGAACATTTAATTATTGGTACCAATAATATTATATGGAAAAAGAAATTTCTTTTATTAAATGAGAAAAAGCATCAATTTAGAATGATATTTTTGTAATTTTTAAAAAATTTAAAGATAAAATTACTTAAACTTGCATTGAAGGTAGAAGATAAAAGTGTTAAAAAGGGCTATTTTTATAAAGATAAATGTCGCTATTTTGATCGTCTCATGACTTTATCATATCGCATACAAAATATATTCTAAAGAGGTATGCGCGAGAGAAGCCTACGTTTATAACTAGACAAAAAGTCGACACACTATTTGGCGACACTAATTGATTGCGCTTGGAGTTGTCGCGATCGACAAAAAATTAATCTTATGATCTGATAGAGTTTTATCTTATGAGATATTCATCCAACGAAACAGGTCTTACAGAGACATCTACTTCGGAAGGACACCACCGTACGTCTTCCGTATCATTCTCAGACGGGGTGGTTCCTCCACAAAGTGCATCCCAAACGTTATAAATATCCTTCTAGATACGTAATACAAAATATATTCGTTCTTACTTCTTGTCCTTTATCATATCAACGAGTATAACTAGAGAAAATAAAATCATATATAAGAGCAGGATAACTCGTCTGCAAACTTTAGTCGCAGTGACATATAGCAAGCAACCTGAGGTTGACATGAAGAAAGCAAGCACGAGGCCATGCAGAAGGGTTGACGATCAACAAGAAAAAGAGAGACCCCACAAAAGACTTTAACTATATATGGAGGGACGTTGGATTAGTAAGGGATAGGTGACGCGGAATAGAATAACGATTATTCTGCAGTTTAGTTTTAACAGATGATTCATAAAAAAAAAAAAAAAAAAAAGATTCACCCTAAAACCACATAGAAAATGTCTCTGATGTCAATTCAAATTATCAATATTCAAGAATGATCAAAATTA
Organism: Pterocarya stenoptera; assembly: GCA_003123785.1. Classification (NCBI taxonomy): domain Eukaryota; kingdom Viridiplantae; phylum Streptophyta; class Magnoliopsida; order Fagales; family Juglandaceae; genus Pterocarya; species Pterocarya stenoptera. The sequence goes on from QEOT01123731.1 coordinate 23,835, forward strand.
ACCCACAAGCGAGGCTATAATAGCTGAAAATCGACTGTATTGAAATTTTACCAAAAATAGTAAAATTTCAATAATCATACCAAAATTAAATAAATAATAAAAGAAGTAATCTACCAGAAATCTGGCCCAAATCAAATTCAAAATCACTTCCAAAACAATAAAAGAAATATTACCATAAAAGGTAAAAAAAACTAAAAATAGGAAAAAATAGTAGAATTTGATCTTGAAAATGATGCACATCAAGCATAGCTGGTGCCCACAATGTGCGCGCTGAAAAGAGCTTTTCGAATTGGAGTCATATTCGCGATTCTGATATCCGTAACCAAAGTTATGGCTAAAATACCGAAACGTGTTCAAAACTGACCAACCAAGGAAAGATCACGGTTTCTTGCTTTTTTTGTGTTGATCTGCCACCTCAAGGTATTTCAATACAGTCAACATGTAATCTGACAACTAGGGGTGCTACCCGCCCCATACGGGGCGGGGTAACCCCCTCCCCGCCCCCCGCCCCCGCATGGGCGGGGGGAGATTTCTTCCACCCGTGCCCCGCCCCCGGCATGCGGGGGCGGGGTACCCCGTCCCGCACAGCGGGGTGCGGGTGGGGGGGTCAGTCCGCCCGCCCCCCCGGGCCCCCTATTGGGCCAAAGGCCCAGAAACCGCTGAAATGGGCCCAAAATGGTCCAGTATTAAGCCCATAAAGATTTAAAACTTTAAAGTAGAAGTAAAAAAAAAAAAAAAGGCTAAAAAATCATATTAAAAAAAATTACATGAATAAAAAAAATACAAATTTATACTAGTAGCATACTACTAGTCTACTACCTAAGAAACTAATAATATTATAATAATAACTAAACTATTACAAAATTACAAATATAGTTACATAAGTGTCGAATGGACATTGTATCAAATTATGAATGTTACAAATCATTGATAAATCAGATTTGAGGCTTGAGGCTTTGAGCAGTGAGCACATATTTATATTGCAACAGAGGTAGATGTCGTCTGACTAATCTCATGTGATGCTACAAGTTACAACAATAAACACTAAAATTAATACCGATAAAATCAAAATGAATATAAATAAATCAAAATATATTAAAATAAAAACAACAATTAGTATTACCAGGTGGTCCAGATCCAGACTGCTCACCACCCTCCTCCTCGTCAGTCTCCTTAAAATCCAAAACATCCGGAACATAAATATCATTTCCCATCATCCAACTCTGTGTACATATCAATGCCTCCACAGTCGAAGGAGACAATGAACTACGGAAAGGATCCAATATGCGCCCTCCGGTACTAAAGGCTGACTCTGAGGCAACGGTGCTAATAGGGATGACAAAGATACAACGGGCTATCTCAGAAAGGATGAGATATTTCTTTGCTGCCGCCTTCCACCATACCAATATATCAAAATTGTCATCATCTTGAATAAGATCCCATGACAAATAGTTGTCTAACTCCGAAACCACCTCCGTGGATTGACGGACTAGTGTGGGATTATGTGCAAGGGTCTTAGTTCACGATAATCTACGCTTTTTTCCTGGCCCAGTGTCTGAAGGAGGTGTTGGGGTAGGTGTAGGTATAGTAGATCCAGTACCACCCTTAATTGTATTAAACTCATCATACAATTTAGTAAGGGTATCTCGGGCCATATCACCAATAAGATCAGCCCATGCCTGATCGTGCGCAAGTCCCAAACCATATAACATGCCTGAAATTTTCAGGCGGGGATCAAGAATAACAGCCACATATAACAAAATATTCAATCTGCTTAAATCTCCCCAATACTTGTCATACTTGACCCTCATACTCAATGCCATCCCCCTCATCCTTATATTGGAACCCCTACACATGTCGTCTAATTCTTCTTTTACCCTACATATTTGTTGACAAAACTCATGGGATGTAGGGTATAAGGAACCAGATAACTTCAATGTGATATCATGAAAAAGCCCCAGAAAATCAACAAAAGTAAAAACTACCTCCCAATCATCATCATTAGGCTTTCCTAAGCCCCCGTGCTCATCAAAGTATTTGACATATTGAATGTCTTTATCCCCCAATAACTGAAAGGCTGCCTTATATTCTTGGGCCGCCTCTAACATCAAATAAGTTGAGTTCCATCTGGTAGGAACATCAGTACAAAGACCCTTCTTTGATGTTATGCCCACACTCTTCGCAGCAATCTTGAATTTCTCCAATCTAGAAGGAGAAGACCTCACAAATTTCACAGCCATTCTAACTCGTGCAACCGAGTTATCAACATCTTTCAACCCCTCAGTAACAATTATATTCAAGATATGTGCA
>QEOT01123731.1:27301-41629 GCA_003123785.1 Pterocarya stenoptera
TTGAACCCCCAAATCAATTTGGGGGTTCAATCCGAAACCCCTAAATAAATTGGTAGGGGTTTCAATTGAAACCCCTAAACAAAATTGAAGGGGTTTCGGGTTTCAATTGAAACCCCTAAATAAAATTAGGGTTTCGGATTGAACCCCCAAATCAATTTGGGGGTTCAATCTGAAACCCCTAAACAAAATTTCACACAGTGACAAACAGTCAAACACATGCACAAGTCAGAATCCACAGCACACAATTTTACAATCATTCCCATCCTCCATCTCCGATTCAACCCATCCTTCCTCCAATCTCCAATCCAAAAGTAAAAAATAAAAAATAAAATCGAAACTAGAGAGTGAAGAGACAGAGTGCGTCGGTGCGAGAGAGTCTGAGAATGAGAGTTTACCTTTGGAGTTTGGAACTTTGGAGTTCGGCGCAGCCGTGTGAAAGAGTGAGATTGAGGTCTAAGTCTCTGAGAGAGCGCCAAAGACAGAGTGCGAGAGAGTGAGAGAGAGAGAGGAGTGCGAGAGATGGAGATTGAGGTCTGAAGAGAGCTCGAGAGAGACGAGTGCGAGAGAGCGCGAGCACGGAGAGGAGAAGCTTCGAGGAATCAAGAGTGAGGTCTGAGAGAGTTCGAGAAGGAGAAGTTGAGAATGAGAACGACGAGAGAGGGGGAGGGGGGGTAACCGGGGTTATTAGTGAAACAGCGCCGTGGACAAAACAGCGGCAGTTTCATTAATAAGGGATTTTTTTTTTATATAATATAAATAATATATATTATTATTATATATATATAAGCGGGGCGGGGGAAATACAGAGCGGGGCCTTGCCCCCTCCGTCCCCCGCCCCCGTTCCTCTTCAGGGTGCGGGGCGGGGCCACCCGCACCCCGGGTTAGCGGAGCGGATCCCCCGCCCCGCTTGGCCGGATGCGGGGCGGTGCAGCGGGGTGCGGGGCCCCGCTGCCCACCCCCACTGACAACTTAACATCATCTGACTCAAACCCTCCTGCATCAATAAGGCAACATAGGAGCCCAGATTCAACCTTCAGGCCAAGAAACCTAGCAGGAGTTTAAATGAGACCACTATGATATAATTTTACTAAATTTAGGGGTGTTTAAGAAACAACATCCGAAATATTGAGAAAAAAAAAACTTAAAAAAAAAAAAAAAAGGAAAAGGTCCGAAATTTTGAGATGAATGATAATTTCTTTGAATATAAGATAAGTGCAAGCTTGTTACAGTCTCAAGCATGGAGGTCCATCATTAAAATATAATCACTGTTAAATTGTGCAAGTCATGCACACTTTTTTTGAAAAAAAATAAAATCTATTGTTAAAAATGTTTTTTTTTAATGTAAATTTTAAATTTATCCATTTTTATTAAAAAGAATACACAAGGCTTACACACTTTAGAATTGTAGATATCATTTCACATTTTCAATAAGTATGCAAGCTTTGTATATATTAAGATTGTAAATATCATTTCTCATTGGCATGTATTTTTTAGTTTATATTGATTTTGTAAAAAAAAGAAAAATTGAAGAATTGTTTATCAAGAACTTTTATGAGAAACTTTATAGATTTTTGTAAGAATTATTTTGAGTTTTTTTATGCAGTTTTACAAAAACTTGGAAAGTTATTAATGAAAACTTCAATGAAAAATAGAAAAGTATATTAAGGTATAAAAGTAAGAAAAAATCCTATTAATCGTCCTCAAATAATATCACACATCATATTTTTTTATTTATTATTAAATATATGGTATATAAATAATGAGTAGAATAAGTTAATAAATTTTGAAAAAAAATAAAATTTAAAAATTTAAAAAAAAATGAAAAATGATGAGTATCAAAGCACTGGAAAAAGAAAATCTCGAAGAATTTGGAAAACTAAACAAAGTTACGAAAGAAAGATGAAGACGACGACGAAATAAACTCAACGAGAGACCGTTAGATGCAATGAACGGCTGGATTTTCAAAACTGTGGGATTCGAATCCGATTAGAACATAGACACTTGCTACTTGATAACTATATATATTCTTTGCAGAACCAACGGCTTTTAGAAACTGCCGCAAGGAAATTCGCACTTCGAGTTCGCACCACACTCAAAACGCTTCCGCTCTTCTATTGGCTTCCGTACGGTCAGCTCAGACCCGGTTCGGATCCGACTGTGTCACCTGAAATCATAGCCATAACCTGGTAATGATTACCTCCGTCGACGCTTTTTGTAATGTTTGTTTGTTTTGTCACCGCACTGGGGTCTGTTTGGCTGCCATGAAATCTATTGCTTTGATGGACTGCGTTTATGTTAGTGCAGAATCCATTTATTTGTTTCTTGGGAATGTTTTTGTTTATTTGTTTTGACCTGCTGAAGAGTACAGAATAATATGAGTTATGCCATGCTTCAAAAACATATCTAATACGAACTATCCTTCAAAGATTTGGTCTTTAAATGGTGGGAAAATTATATATGGATGGGTCAATTTGGCAATGAATAAATTTAATGATAAAAGCGATATAGGATCAGTAAATTGATGGACTTGTTTTACTGGATTTTGATTTTTTGTTGAGATGAAAAGTTACCGAATAAGAGTTTGTGTGAAGTCGGGGGTACTTGTTGGGTTATGAGAATGGTAAACCAGAAACAAGACCTTGTATGTTTATGTTCGGTGCTCCTGATGGCTGATAGTGGGAATTTTCTGGGTTCACTGACCTTTGGTGTAGCAAAGAGTCAGTCCAATCAAATTATCTTATTTGTCTATTAGAAATTAGAATTGTGGAGTTGTAGATATCATCATTAGGGACGAAAGTGGGTTTCCACTATGTGTGTGTTTACACGTGTGCTTATATGTGAGTGTGTGTGTGTGTGTTGGGGGGGGGGGGGGGGNCTGAGGCCGCTAAGACAGCCACGAGTTATTGCCGAGATTGTTGTAAGTTTAACTTCTTATTTCTATGCTAGGATGAAAATTTAATTAAATTTCACTTTCTTTTGCCTAGTATGATAATGCTATGCATACATATCACTGGGGATTAATTGATTGCCTACCTGAGAACCATTATCTTTCCTAGGAACAGCTCGTCTGGCGATAGTTTAAATGTCACTATCTTTTGCCTACTATGATAGTGTCTATGCATAATGCATCACTCTACGATATCCCCACCTCCACCCTCCGGGAACATCTAAGGTCTAAAGGTTTCTAATTTTCTGGTGTAAAACTTGTTAGTTCTCTTGCAATATCTGCCGCAAATTTCTTGGTTATGAAATTAGAAGCTAATATTGGAATACTTAATGAAAAGTGAAAGATGTATTTTTTATTTTCGATTTAAAGAATCAATTGGTTCAGCGCACCTGCATGTGTGTATATATACAAACTTATATATATGGATATTTTTGCAAGTAAATGTATATCCACTTAGGAAGAAAAAGTATGAGCATATCCACTATTTTCTTTGTTTAACACTTTGATTTTTTGTTCAAATGTAGCACCCCAAGCTCACAAGGGAATGTGAATGACTTATATAGAGTGGGTAAGTTATAAAAATAGTCATGGCTGCTAATTCCTACATTTACTACTTGCTAGGTGAAATTGGGTTTATAAATGATTGGGTTTTTTGGGGCTGTCAGCATTTTTGATTGGTCATTACATCAAGTCCTTTGTGATCTTGAGGTTTACTTTGCAGGCATGGGAATGCTGGTTGCATTTGAAAATGGAAAAAAAGTGACTAATAAATTATGAAAGAGATTTAAGATTTCCACTTTGGCACAATCACCATATAGCATAAATTTTTATGGAGCTTTGAGATTACTCTCTTGAGTTTCACCAAATTTACATTTTTCACGCTAGCAAACTCACTAATTCAAAAAGAAATAGATACCATTGGTCCCCTTTTTTAATAACACTGATGAGTTTTCCCTATGTTTTTATTCGGCAGGGAGGAATAATACTTGGGCCATCAGCCCTGGGACGAAACAAAAGCTACATGCACGCAATATTTCCACCCAAGAGTCTCACGGTGTTAGATACTCTAGCAAACCTTGGTCTTATATTCTTTCTATTTCTGGCGGGCCTTGAGCTAGATCCTAAATTTCTTCGTAGGACTGGAAATAAAGCTCTTGGCATTGCTATTGCTGGAATCAGCCTTCCTTTTGCACTAGGAATTGGTTCCTCATTTGTCCTTAAAGAAACAATATCTAAAGGTGTAAATGGAACTTCATTTCTTGTCTTCATGGGTGTGGCACTCTCCATAACTGCCTTCCCTGTCTTAGCTCGTATTCTGGCTGAGCTGAAACTTTTAACCACTGATGTTGGCAGAATGGCTATGTCAGCAGCGGCAGTTAACGACGTGGCCGCCTGGATTCTACTTGCTCTTGCCATTGCCCTCTCGGGCACTGACAAATCTCCCCTTGTCTCAGTTTGGGTCTTCTTATGTGGCTGTGGTTTCGTTGTTTGTGCTATTCTCATTGCCCCTCCAATCTTCAAATGGATGGCCCGGAGATGCCATGAAGGTGAACCAGTAGAAGAGATATATATTTGTGCTACATTAGCTGCTGTTCTGGCTGCTGGATTTATTACTGATGCTATTGGGATTCATGCCATGTTTGGTGCTTTTGTGATTGGAGTTCTTGTTCCGAAGGATGGGCCATTTGCAGGCGCTCTTGTTGAAAAACTTGAGGATCTTGTATCTGGTCTCTTTCTTCCCTTGTACTTTGTTTCAAGCGGATTGAAGACTAATATAGCCACAATTCAGGGGCTCCAATCATGGGGTCTTCTAGCTTTGGTTATATTTACTGCATGTTTTGGGAAGATATTTGGCACTGTCATGGTGTCCCTTCTTTGCAAATTGCCTCTCCGTGAGGCTCTCGCATTGGGGTTCCTGATGAACAGCAAAGGCTTGGTTGAACTTATTGTTCTGAATATTGGTAAAGATAGAAAGGTAATCTTAGCATTCTTTCTGTTAATCTTGAGGATCAAAATCTTAACTATATAATATAATGGTTCTACTATTTGCCTTGTGCAGGTATTGAATGACCAGACTTTTGCCATTATGGTTCTAATGGCCTTGTTTACCACCTTCATCACCACCCCTCTTGTCATTGCAGTGTACGAGCCAGCAAAAAGGGCAAGAAAAGCTGATTACAAGTATAGAACAATTGAAAGGAAGCATCCAAATACGGAACTAAGGATGTTGGCCTGTTACCACAGTGCAAGAAACATTCCATCAATGCTAAACCTTCTTGAGGCCTCAAGAGGTTCTGACAAGCGCAAAGGGCTTTGTGTGTATGCAATGCACCTCATGGAGCTCTCTGAGAGGTCGTCGGCTATATTAATGGTAAACAAGGCAAGAAAAAATGGGTTGCCCTTCTGGAATAATGGCCAGAAATCGAATTCAGACCACGTTATTGTGGCATTTGAGGCTTACAGGCGACTGAGTCACGTGTCCATCAGGTCAATGAGGGCGATCTCATCAATGGGTGACATCCACGAGGACATATGTACAACTGCCGAGAGGAAGGGAGCTGCAATTATAATTCTTCCATTCCATAAGCACCACCGTGTAGATGGTTCGCTAGAAACTACTCGAAATGACTTCCACTGGGTTAACCGTAAGGTTCTTGAGCATGCACAATGCTCAGTAGGTATTTTAGTTGATCGTGGGCTTGGTGGAGCCACCCATGTAGCGGCAAGTGATGTTTCTTGTTTCATCACGGTCCTCTATTTTGGGGGCTGTGATGACCGTGAAGCCCTTGCTTATGGGGCTAGAATGGCTGAGCACCCTGGTATAAAACTAATGGTTATTCGTTTCATAGTGGAACCTGAAAGTCTAGGGGAGATTGTCACGGTCAATATTGATGATGATTCTAGCAATAAATTGGGGTCAGCAGATGAGGAGTTCCTTACTGAATTCAAGCAGAAAATTGTCAAGGATAACACCATCATATATGAAGAGAAAGTAGTCAGAAATGCTGCAGATACAATTGCTGTGCTTCGCGAGTTAAACCGCTGCAATCTCTTTTTGGTAGGTCGAAAGCCCGAAGGTGATGTAGCCTTAGATTTAAGTAGGAGGAGGAGCGAGTGCCCAGAACTGGGGCCCGTAGGAAGTTTGTTGACTTCGCCTGACTTCTCAACAACAGCATCGGTTCTGGTTGTCCAACAATACAACAGTGGGGAATCACCAGATTTTGCCCTGCAGATGGAGGAAGATTCACCTGACAAAGACTCGGAATCTAGTTAGTTGAGTTTCATAATGTAGTTGATTAGTTTGTTATTTTCTTAGGTTATGATCCCAGATTTTAAATAAACCATTTTCTTCTATAAACATTACTACCCCATCATGTGCCTCATTGTATATTCAAAGTGTAACTCTCTTGTGTTTCGTTGGTTGAGTGATATCAATCCATCTCAAACTAATTATTAATGGGATCTGCTACTTTTTCAACTTATAAAAAACTTAAATTCATCTCAGCCTATTTCGTATATTTACACATATCTCAACTTATTTACATTCAAACACATCTCAATTAAACCTACAAAACATTACTATTCGCCTAAATCTTATTGACCCCAATCACATTTAGAGATGTGACACATTTCATGTGGCTGATAGAATAAACCATTGAAAATGTGCCACAACACTAAATGTGACTGGTTGATAAAATCTAGGACGAAGAGTAGCATATCTCTTAAAGAATAATTATAACCACTGCACTTGATGCACATGAAAATTATTAATTATTATTAAATGGGATGACATAACTAAATAGGAGTTTTACTTCAGAAACTATAAAGGCTATAGATTTATCCAATTTACTTGTACTTTGTATAGAATTTGTAATCTGTCATGTAGGGATGTATGCAGATTCCATCATTGTTTTAATGCCTGAACACGTGAGAGAATGATTGAAACTGAAGGGCCATTGATTAAGGAGAGAATGCAAGGGGTCGATAAAAATTGATTACTTGATATTTTTAGCCGGAAAGTGATCGGAGATCATATGGGTGCTACAGTCTGTTACCAATTAAGAATGATCATATGGGTTAATAGTTAATACTTAGAGTAATAATATATACAAGTAGTCTTACGGTATGCAAGTCCCATGTATTCTCTTCCAAAAATAATAATTTTTTTTATGTGAGTCTTATAAAACGGAGAAGATGTCTCTTAATTGAAATGTGAATAATCATGTATTTCCCTTTGTGTAAAACTAGTGGCCTCTATATAATATATGTATGGATCGACGTCTCTAGAAGCTGTCTCATTGGGTAAAAATGGTTGTGTAAGAGAGAGCTCTAATTGCAGTCTACGTAAGGATTTCAAAACGGAGAAGATGCCTCCCAAGAATCATCGGAGATCTATCTTGTAAACACCATTGTTCTTTTTAATCTGTTGTGATCAATGATTACTTGGAATCGGTAGGTTTAAAAAAATAGTACAAAAGCTACAAACAACGTACGTAACAAAACAAAACAGGAACCAGAATGCAAGTTTTATAAGGGTTCTATCCGAATATATATATGCCTCAATTAAGTTGATCTCTACGTGTATGGATACATCTGTTTGTGATTAGTCATGGCGTGACGAGTGAATTTTCATTAACGAGTCAACGAAATTCGGATATGTAAAAAGATCATTTCAATAGATGAACATGAGAAATGATTTATATAGTCCCAAATATATAAGTTCCACACTCCCTTTAAAAAAAATGGTCAAAATTTAGTACAAATTAATAAATTACATTACCAAATTACTAGCAAAACTCGACAAATATGTACGATTTAAAACAAAAAGGGAAAAACTAATTGTAATCTTGGATGGACTCTTAATTTGGTGTTTCTCGGAACAATCGGCTTTTAGAGTGACTTTCAAAATATGATCACAATGGATTAGTTATTGTGACTTTCAAAATATTTTTCAAATTTAAAGGTTATTGTAGATAGATCAAATACATATTTTATCAATTATTTCTATTTCCTCTTTTTTATCTACTTCATATAAAACAATAGTAATTTAATTAGAACATGATTACTAATTCACACATAATAGGTAGAATGATAAAATTAAATAAATTAATAATTAAAAAAATTAAATATTTATTAAAATAATATTATTTTATTACTATATAATGAATAAATGAATAATCCAATGTGAAAATTTAACGTGAATAGAATAACTAAAGTTCAATTCATCTTATATTATTATATAATAAAAAAAATAATTATTCCAATATAAGGATTGGAATAACTAAAACCAAATTTATCTCACATTAACTAAAAGCATCCTTTAATTTTGACTAATCTATATTAGAAACAACCATATGCATGAACACAAAGCAATAGACAGTTAATTCTTTTTAGAATTAAAATAAAATAGTACCCATTTTAAGCTTATTATTTTGTTTCTGATCAAGAGTCTTGTCCTTGGTATTTTGTTTATCTTCTTACTGAAATAATTTTAAGCTTAATTATTTCTTTAGAAAAAAAAAATTAAGGATTTCAAGGAATAGGAGAATATGCCATATATAAAACGATGGCCGGGTACTTTATGTTCTTTTGGGGGATCAACCTTGAGCAGCTTTCTTTTTTTGCTCGATTACCTGATAGGAATCTCACGTCTTTCTAGAATTAATTCAAGGTGAGTACTTTTTAAAATAACATCCATAATACGCCTTTTAATGAAGGAACAAAAATATGGAGGTAAGTATCATTTTTTATAAAAAAAAAAAACAAAAAGGAGGCTTTTGGAACTTGTAATACTAGTGGTGGTCTTGGTGGACCTACCATAAACCACAAACAATATATGTTGCTTTTGATCATTTTGGACTATTCAAGTGAATACCTACTACCGCCATTAATCCTCCAACCATAGGAAATGGGGAATTAAAAAAAAGGTAAGTTGTCTATTTCATGAATGGTTGGATGCAACAAATTATTTTAATTACTTAATTTTTATTATAATTTTTTTAATAAGTAAGACAACAATTTATTAATATAAGTAAATGAGTTTTGCTACAGACAACTAGCATGCGCAAATGAGATGCAACCAGCTGTACGTGGCAAAGCTAATGTGAAAGAAAAACAAAAAAACAAAAGGAAAGTAAAAAGGGTACGAGAATAGAGGTCCTGTAAAAAGCAAAAAGGCTACGCGAGAGAGAGAGAGAGAGAGAGAGAGAGAGAGAGAGAGAGCCCTAGAGTAGCTAGCAAACCTCTATCTAAAAAAGAATGGAAGAAAAACAGTAGAAGATATAGAGCTGCAACCAAAGCAGTGAATTTCAGTCTCCACACGTCTTCTTTTTACTATAAAACACACAACGTTCCCAAATTTTCTTTATTCCTTTTGTTTTTTTTTTTTTTAAACAATCATATGTTGCTTCTTGTATCCTAAAGGACCTCAACCCAAGTTCTGAGATACTCACACTAGGACTCACGACCATAGAGCTCGATCTTGAACTTGTTGATTAATTTCCACAAACCCAACTCCGACACAATTGCTTATCTCCTCCTTCTTGAATGTGATCACATGCCACTAGAAAACTACTTTCAGAGTCCCCAAACCAACGGTTTTTACATTTCTGTTCAACATGAAATCATTGCTGAAATTTCAAAAGTGTTCATTCTTTTGCTCATGTTAATTTGTTGGGATATCTTTACCTTTTTATCGGAAGAGACGAGGAAAATGTACAATAAAGGATTCGTGGAAACCAAATCTGAGTGGAAAAGAGAAGGAGTTGCTCTGAGTAGAGATGATGAAGGGGGCTTCGATGGTGGCTTCGTGGATAGTAGGTCTGGAGTGGAGAAGACGAAGGGAAGGAGTTGGCTTCATGGGAATGGGTTGGCTTCGTGGAGAAGACGTGCATTTTGAAAATTCAAATGAAACGGTGTGTTTCATCTCCACGTGGGCACCGATTTCCCATCAATTCTCTAAGGGCGGTTGCACACAGCATTTTTCTAAGTAAATAGGCATAACTCAAATATACAAAAAGTATACAAAAAGCATACACCTAATTACATAAAAGGAGACAGAAAGAGATACAAGGGATTCATTGAAGCAAGCTCCATTAGATACACAAGAGGATGTCTAGAGAAATAAAGTATGGAAAAAGAAATTTTTTAGCTCATTCAAAGAACGCTCATTGTTTTCAAAGTTTTGACTATTCCTTTCGATCCATAAGAACCACATGATACATAGATGAATCATCCTCCATACATCCTGATCAACATGTAAATTGGCCCCGCATCTTTACCAACATACAAATAAATCAACCATCCTCTTGGACAATACCCAACCAATGCCCATTATATAAAAGATTTCCGCACATAACGTTCTTGCCACTTTATAGTGAAATAAAAGATCATTCATCGATTCTCCGCTCTTCTTATACCTATAACACCATTCTATTACGTCAAAGATGCATGAATGGTTGTTTTAATAATTTAATATTTCCGTGTGTGTTGTGTGGTTACTTTTTTATCCCTCTATTTTCTTCTTTTGTGTCCATTTATGTGAGGTGTTTTTGGTCAGTTCGAGTTCTTGTGTCAGTATTTATTTTATGTTTTTTTATCTTTTGTTTTTGCAGTGACTTATGCCCGTCTGTCCATCTCGGTAATGATATATAATTATTACTATGTTGTCAGAAAGTCTATCTGTCGGGTGTTCATTATTTGTCTAGATAATTTGATGTATTTCACAACAAAGTTTACAGTAAATTAAAAAAAATTATTTTTTAAAAAAATATTTTTGATCAGTGAGTAGAGAAAGAAGAAAAATTATCATTAAAAACATATTTTTGATGGTAGAGAGTAGAGAGAGGGATTTGCACGAAAAGAGATTTGTAATTGTCTTTGCACAATAGATTTGCACGAAATGAAGAGAAACATAAGCAAATTAAAAAAAAAAATTACACCGAGAAAAGTAACTGATCTGTTTAAAAAAAGAAAAAAAAAAAAAAAAAAAAAAAAAAAACTCATNAAAAAATTTAAAAACAAAATTAAAATTTTTTTTTATGCATATCTCGTCCATCAGCTCATGCATCTGTCTGGATAGGGTATTGTTATGCATCATTCTACATATTAAATATTAATATTTTTTTTTTTTAATTTTTTTTCAATTTTTTTCTTATTTTACTCTTCTTGAAACATTTATATTTTTTTATTCTTCATCTATATAATACATATTTAATAAAATAAATAAATAAATAAAATTATGATATGTAATGTGTAGAATGATGTAAAGATTAATTCGTCTGGATAATAAAAAATTATCATTACCTCGGCCCGCGTCAATTGTCATTATATCAGTTCGTCGATAGGTAATCCCAACAATTATACTGATGGGACGTCATTTGGAGAACAGTAGAGGACGCTGCACATTAAAAGGGTCTGATGGGTTAGTCCATTTCGAACTTCTTTCCAAAATTGATTTGATCTTGTGTTCTTTTGCTTCTACATATTGTTACTCATTACAGGTAATTTTCTGGAAAAAAAAAAAAATTTGTTTCTTAATTTAATTTGTCATCTCTTCTTTTCAATTTATTTGTTTGATCATCCTGCGTGTATGGTTTTAAGTATAGTATTTTCTGTTAGATGATAAGGAGTAAAGAAAGGTGCACGTCGTTTATATTTCTAATTTTACCTCACATTGTGGCTTAAGAGATTTGCATTCTTTTATTCTTAATTGTTTATTTTTACACAGCTGTAAATATAGAATTAGGTTTTACTTTCTGTTAGTGGCTTACAGAACAAACTTGTATGTAGGCTACGGCCTCTCCTTTCTTACGATTCACTACAGTGCAAATATAAAGAGTAAAAGCTCCATTACTGCTCTCTGGTTTTTCTTTCCTCTTGTTATCAATAATTTACATTTTCTGCCTTCCCCTTCTTCTTTTTTGGTTATTACAGTGGTTATTATTTTCTATGGGTTATATTTGGTGGTTTGTTTTCAAGTCTTATGGATTGAGGACTTTCAAAACAGGACATTTCTCGTTCATCTTTGCAAGTGTACCGTGATATTGATTTTGAAACGTCTTTTCTATATAAATTATTTTTTAAATTTTATTTTATTTTATTTTTATTTCAATCCGTCGATAGGAAATCCCAACAATTATATTCACACAACACATTTTATAATATATTCCAAAAAGTAAAAAATTTCAATTATTTGATGCAGTCTTTTATGGCTTCCTCTATTTTTTTTTTTTTTTTTTGGTGAATGGTTATTAACTTATAATCCCCCTCACGCCGGCGACCAAACCAACTTGACGAGATGGCCGCCGTCTACAGCAAGGTGCTGCTGGGGAGGATCAAGGTAAGGGAATTCGATTCCAACAAGCAGTACACCTCGGAAATATTGGCAATTTTGTTATAGAGCAGCACAACCAACCAGAAGAGTGGGGCAGATGAACGGCGTGGATGTGGTGCTTCAGGTGGTCGCTATGTACAAGTCCAAGGACCCCAAGACTTCTGACGAGGAGGAGATGCTAGAAAACCTGTTCGATTGTTTGTATTGTTTGCTGATGCCATTGGAAAACAAAGAAAGGTTTGTGAAGGCTAAAGGTGTGGAATTGATGATTATCATCATGAAGTAGAAGAAGTCAACTTATGGGTCTACCGTAAGGGCACTCGATTTTGCAATGACCAAGTACCCACCCGCCTGTGAATGTTTTGTGGATGTTCTGGGCCTGAAGATTGCGTTTGCTGCTTTTATGGGTAAGATAAAGCATTCTTACAACTATTTAGTTTTTATATTTTACCCCTTTTCTCAGTGCACGACGAAGGAGAAGGCAGATGAGAGAAAAAGAAAGAAAGACGGAAAAGGAAGAAGGGGCAGCGGCACAGTAGGGGAGAGGGAAAAAATGATGAAACTCTAGGGGCTTTTGCCTAAGGTGTGTAAAACAAATATTGATATTGAAAAGAAAAAACAATGATATTGAATATTTTTTCTTCGAGTGGGTCTGCTTGTGTTTCTTTTTCTTCATTTCATTTTAGTTTGGCCAAAAGACTTCGTCGAGCATGAGTTTTTTATTTTTTGGTTCCCCCAAGTCGTAGGTCCATCCAAACGAAAATCTCGATATTTGGCTAAGCTCTGCTATTGTCATGATTCAAGATCTTGAATGACAAAGACATTAAAAATGGTAAAATTTAAACAAGTTTCAAGAAAATATATAATATCTAACAAAAAAAAAATGATATATTATTGGGAGGGGTTGGGTGTTGTCTGTGGTGGGGTTGTGCAAGAGAACCCACTAGTAATTAAAAAAAAAAAGGATATATTATTGAGAGGGAAATGGAAATGGAGTACTAACAGAACGTGAATATATTATCAGACTTTCATCTAAGAATATTTTTCACCTTTTAGCCACTTTGAATAATGTAAAGAATGACAGTAGAAATCATGGGGTCGGGCCACAATATTGATATATGATGCCATTATCTTATAGCACATAATTAAACTTATTTTATTAGTTGATGTAATTTGCATGATAGTACTGCGTTTGGATGGTAGGTGATATCAAATGATCTTTGATATGTGAATAATAGTGTTTTATAAATCTTATTGTGGGATATATTTGAATGTAAATAAGTTGATATATGTGTAGATAAATTTAATCTTTTTATGAGAAGTTAAAAAACTAATAAATTCTATCAATAATTAATTTGAAATCACTTTTAACAATTTGACCGAGGAAGTTAGGAACTTATTCATTAAGAAGGAATGCATGCATCATTCTGTAGTAGATAGGAATAATGTATAATAAAAAAAATTCCTTAATGCATTCCATAAATTACGGTGTAATCAAAATCTTGTTTTTCATTACCTCGGTCGAGATTTTTATTACTATATTATATTATTCCAAATCCCAAGTACTGCAGTGATCATCAATTCTGAAATTAAATTCAATATATATAATTATATATATAAAAAAAATCTATTCATTGTCAATTTTATATTAAATGATAGATTTATAAGTAAAATATAATAAATAGTTTATGTATAATCATTAAATATCATATCATAAGATGATGAGAGGATTATGACATTTAAGGATTATAGTATTTGTTGATCATTATCCAATTTTAAGGAATATCTAATACGGTTTAACTAAGAAACTCACCCAAATAACGTACAATAAACAATATCACATATACAAACATATATATATATATGACCTAATAATTCCATGAACAAGATATTATGTGATAAGGGGTAAAAGTGATTTTCCTTTTCTTATATCCCAATCAACTCTGAAAATGACAGCATTGATCAGTATTGATCTACTGACCCCTTATTTCTCTCCATCTCTCTCTCTCTCTCTCTCTCTCTCTCTCTCTCTCTCTCTCTCTCTCTC